>JAIUZE010040040.1:0-11468 GCA_022085475.1 Heliosperma pusillum | reverse complement strand
CTTGGGTTCACTCCCACTAGCCTCCATGTCCCTCTCCGCTTGGGTGAGGAGTGCATGGAGTTCATGGAAACTCTTTTCCATGCCATTCATGTTATAGTTCACCCTAAATTGGGTGAACTTAGGTGAGAGTGAATGAATGATCTTACCCACAACCAAATTCTTCGGAATTTTGCACCCTAGACGCTCTAAGGTGTCCGCGTACTCAACCATTTTGAGCACGTGTGGGCCAACTTTTTGGCCCCGTTGAAGCTTAGTGTCAAAGAATTTCGTAATTGCCTCATATTGAACAATTTGAGGGGCTTGCGAAAACATCGAAGTGATCCTCGTGAATATCGCATATGCATTGAGAGAGATCAATGGGAGTTTGAGTTTGGGTGAGATTGACCAAATCAAGACATTCTTGACGTCATTAGCAACCTTCAAATAAAGGTCATACTCGGCCCGAACTACCGCGGACGATCTAGGCGCGGGTTCGGTATGGGGTTCTTCGACCAAGTAGCGAAGCACGTTATCGGATAACGCGGCACTCTTGATCGTTGATTCCCAGTCAACGAAGTTACTTCCGTCATTCTTAAGGACACACTTGTCCATGACGGACCTCAACCATGAGTCCTTACCCAAGGTTGCAACGTTTGATGATGTCGACATTATGCGAATATGGTAACTACAACAAAAAGAAATATATAAATATTCATTGTTAATTTACTTGAAAAACATTTTAACAAGTTAAGCATTCATATAATGACCTCTCACTAAATTATATAAATGATTCCAAGACCCATCTTTAAATAAAAGTAGTCATCGCATGCTACTTTTTATCTAGAAATGGTAAGTCGTTTACTTGACTAATTCTACCTTTTAGAACTCTTGGTTGACGGATTTCAACTAAATCCATCTCCTAGTCCCAAGATAACGCTTATCTCGTTGAGTCCAATCCAATTTTAGCTTGTGATAGTATCACCCTACTTACCCGAGGTAAAAAGGGACCCACGAGCGTGGTAGCCCTAATGAACACGGGATTCATAGGTGTTATTAATTGGTAAGGCTAATCTCAATTTTTTTAAATATGTGAGAGATCTTGTCAATTTAGTTATTAATTCCCTATAAGTGAACTAAGTCGGTGAATTGTGAATAACGTTAAATTGACAATAACGGTAAATTAAATGCATGTGTGACGATTTTGGCATGAGCGGAAATAAAGCAAGCAACCAAGCAACAATAAAATCCTAGTATGGCCACCTAGCTAATCAAATTAACTAGATAGTTACAAATTCGGAAACCAACTCCTTTGGTCCCTTGCCTCTTCACTTGGAACACCTTCCAAAATGGCACCGTCTTTCGGGAGTCACCGGTCTTCAAAAAAATAATTACAAATATACAAATATACAAATTCCTATTATACATTTATTCTATAAAATAAAATTATTAAATTATACAAACCGGCGATACGAGATCGCAATAAAATTACAACCAAACCGTTATTCCCTTACATTACGGGTAATAACGATTAAAAATAACTAGGCCATACTAGGTACAAAATTTGCATAAATTATTAAATAAATGACATTCATTCATTCAACCATAAATTAAATAAATTGCTGCAAAAATTCATGCCAAAATCGTCCTAGATTCAATTCATGCTCATTGTAGCTCGATTTTTTTTCGGGATTTATTGATTTTTAACCATTAAAAATCACTATCAACATTTAAATCGCATTTAAATTCAAACTAATTAACTAAACTGATTTAGAACTCAAAATTAGTCACTACTAATTTTGTTGGTCATTAATTAGATCGATTTGATTTCATTTGCTAAATATTACGGTTTAATCATAACAATTATGAAATAAAACCAAAATAAAATATAAAAATCATAAAATTTGAAACCAAAAATTTTGTACATTCTGGAACAATTCCAGGAACTATAAAAATAAAAAACATTTGCTCAAAAAATTTAAATTAATTTTATGAACAAATAGCTTTGTATTTAATGGTTTTATCAAATAAAAACATTAGATATAGTAAAACAGTGAAACAAATTATGAAATTTCACCAAGAGTATCAAAATCAGAATGTAAAATGTACAAAAAATTATCAAGACCAGAAATGGACGTTTCAATTTTATGAACATTATAATCTCATATTATCGACTTTTATCGTATAAAAATCAATGAACATGCAATACATAAGTAAAAATCATGAAATTTTACATACAATATGTAAGAAATGCATGTGAGATCATATTAAAGTTTCATGGCCAGAATCAACATGAAACTATTTTTAGTTAACTTTTAACTCATAAAATGCATGTTAACTCGGTTTAAACGCCAAAAATAAAAATAAATAGCAAATTAATCCCTAAAATCACGAAATTTAACCACAAACATTTTGAGGTCAGTAGGTATACATGCACCAAAATTTTCGTCAGAATCGTATTTTAACTCAAAATCTTTGATTTATTAGTTATCTTATAACTTTAATAAAAATGTCCAAAATGAACATGCATGCTACAAGCTAGCTCTGATACCAATTGAAAGTCCATAAACCTTAATTAGACTCCTCTAATTATTTACTAAATTACTTTTTAATTTAGATTATAATGATCTATGTAACATGCATGCAAATATAAAGACATTTATATAAGAGAAGAAATTTCCTCACATTGGTATGGAAAATATAAGGGTACAACAAGAACTCCTTCTTGTTGATCTTGAGCTACAAATATGGTTGAACACAAATAATCTCCAAAGTAGAAGATCTCCTCTTAGTTGCACCAAGATGAACCAAACAATCTACCCTTATTATTAACTAGATAATAAGATAGAGAATATACTACTAATATTAGACTATATTACTACACTAGTAATACTTAGGAAATATTAGTATATGAGAGTTGTAGTGAGAAGATGAGTTTTGAGAGATGAATGATAAAATAAGTAAGAATGAAGAAGTAAATAAATTGAACAACAATTGCTCAATTTATAGCCATAATGGCCGGTCCATTCATCACCCAAGAGTGATATTTTTCTTCTTATTTTATTGCCATGTAAGGTGGTAATGTGTTGTAGTGAATAAAATGATATCATGTTTGCTATTCATGTCATAAGCATATGTTGCTTGTGAGTATAAATAAGAACAACCAACATCATCATTTGACTTCACCACCACCGGCCATGTGAGCCTCAATTTGATCCATTTTGATTTTTGATATTTGTCCCACAAATACTTATTAATCATATGCTTAATTATCTTGTATAATTAAGTGTTAATTTGATCATATAAATATTATATGACACAAATAAATGAATAATATGTACTTAACATTTTAAGTAGTATTCTACCATTATATCAATATATAATGGGTCCCACAATGCTTAGTTAATTTATTTACAACTCTTTGTAAATATAATTAACTAATTACCTCTATCTCAAAACCTCAACTAATTTAGTAATTTAACGATTAATTACTAAGTTAAATCTTATTTAATCGTATTAAAATACGATATAAATTTATTAGTCAATTATCGCATAATTGAAAAATAAACTTAATTGAATTTGAGTTCTTAACTCAATTTCTAACAATTAACTCTCATACATATCGAATATATGTAATGTACTAATTAACTGTATCGTATACAAATAATTAATTACTATTTGGATTTCATCCTTTAGGTGTGACCGAAAGGGATCAGTTGAGCACCGCCGTCAAACGACAATAACGTCAAACTCTAGTTAGCCAACCGTTATTGATTTACGTTAATCAACTGACTAATCATATATATAGTCAATAAATATCCCAATTATATTCCATAATAAGATTTATTATGTGGCGCACTTTTGTGGAGGACACCTACTCCAACATGAACATGCATGAAGACCGGGTCAACAACTATTATGCCTCCTACCCGAACTACTTTTTGCTGGCCAACCAAGGGTACATTGACCCTAACGGTTTGATGCCAAGCTGGGCTCAACCCAATTTTTTGTTTCCCAACCATGGAAACCGGGGAGGGGGCATGGAGACCGGGGGCGACCAAGGGAATAGGGAAGAGGGTGGTGGTGGTGGTGGAGATGATGATGATGAGGATGATGATGAGGATGAGGATGTGATGGAGACCTTTTGAGAGGTTTTTTGTTGTTGTTTGATAATTGGAAGAGTCGGAGTGGTGTCTAGGTGGCTTGTTTAGCATCTTCCCCCTCCCCTCTAGTGTGTGTCTCCTCCTCTCCTCTCTTTGATTTGATATAATTTGTTTCTCTAACTTGTAATTTGTGTGTTTTATTGGTTGGCCTCGGCAACATTGGAGGCGGGTGTCCATCCCATCGGACACAAATATTTTTGCTCCCCATGAAAAATCCAAATTGACAAACAACCTTGCATTTAGCTTAGTTCATGCATCACGTAGTTAGGTGTCATTTTTAGACTTTCCCGTGGTTGGTACCCCCATGAGGGGCGTGCATTTATGCATTTTACCGCCACGATGAGACTCCGATATGACACACTAGACTTTCTTGTGGGAGGTACCCCATGAGGGGCTTGCATTTATGCACCTTACCACCACAACGGGACTCTAGATTAGCATATAGTTTAGTTGCATTTACTTAGATCATGCACTTGTATTATATCATTTTGCATTTAGTTTTAGGATTTTTATTTAGTTCATGCATTTCATATAGATTAGCTCATTTGCATAACTAACCATCTTGTATATATTGTTCATTTTGTGAATATTCATCAAAAAATCAAAAATCCCAAAAACAAGTTTTTATTTCTTCAAAATAAAAAAAATAAAAAAAAATCCAAAAACATGTTCTTTCCTTTTAGAAAATATTCAAAAACCCAAAAACATGTATTCATTTTGCTTTCAATAATCCTATTTCATACATTGAGGACAATGTTTGTTCCAATGTGGGGGATAGGAAACTATTCTCATAGTTTTTATTTTTTATTTTTTGCATTTAATCCATTTAAAAAATCCAAAAAAATTGAAAAATTTGAAAAATCCTAAAAATTAGCTTGTTTATATCTTACTTTGTATATATTTGCATTGCTTTTTCTTCTAACCTCCATACATAGGTCCGCTACACATCGCTCAAGAGTCTTATAGAAGGGATTAAGAAGACCGCCATGGTATGATCGTTCTTATTTCTTCCCCTTCTTTCTTTCTTTACTTCTTATCACATGAGGAGTTTGGAGGAATGGTTGATGATTGCGATGTTGATTTTGATGGATTGGCGGTTGTGTGACTTATGTGCTGTTAGGGGGTTTCATTAGATTAATTGTCACGTAGTTTACTAGAGCATTTGCATTAGTTTGTATATATGTTGTTTAATTTTAGATCATGGCATATAGTTGCATTTAGGAAAACTTTTTGGAATGCCTAATTTGGAAATTGATCAAGTTTGAATTGGCCCTTGTAGATACTCTTTTTGCTTAGCACTTTGCCTATTAAAATAGATTTTGAAACACCTTTTAATGTGTATTTTTAGTATAATTTTCGCACCGTTTCCTAGAGCCTAGTCAAGCGGTTGCATTTATCATCTTGACCATCCCCATGGTGTGAAAATTCCTTGGTGAACGCTTTCCTAGGTGACTCTCGAGGCCATGTAATTGTCCAATCATCACATTTCACTATATTTGACAAAAAGGAAATTTTCCCATCAAAAGTCCAAAAATTGAGTTCAAACATAATAGAAAAAGAAAAACTTGAAATTTTGCACATTTTTTGCCTTAGTCCTAGCTTAGGGAGTGCATATGGAGACTTCTAGGCTCTTCTAGAGTACCCTCAATACATATGGGGTCGCTCTCGATGTCGCTACGGCGAGGATTTGCCTATTGTTGGTCTCCGCCGCACACCTTTTGCTAGGCCACCTTGCTCTCAAAAGGCACCCAAATCAAGCACCGAAAAAAATCAAAAAAAACAAAAAAGAAAAGAAAAAGAAACAAAATAAGAACTCAAACATCTCGTTTCCTTACATTTTTGATGATTACTCCTACGTTGCATGGCTAAGAGGGGACGACCCTTCCTTTCACTTAGGTGAGAGGCGGAATTCCGATCCTACAGTGTCTTCTAACACCATGGGACCCTCACTTTCCATCCCGCTTTTTCACCCTTGACAAAGTTTTCTAGTGAACGTGAACGAATATACTAATTTTACACAATAAAGAGGTGATTTATTTCTATCTTTCTAGGCATAGTTCTTTGTAAAACTAGTAATTACATATAAATTTGCATGCTTGAGATTTTTCCATTTTAGATGAATCCCGGCGCATGGATGAGGCATGTTGCCATTTGCTTTTGTAGATGCATTCTCATTTGTTTTGTGTGCTTTATTGCCTAGAATGCATCGAAGTTTTGGCAAGACCCCACTTGCCTTGCAAGAAGGTGTCCTACCTCATGGACACCTTGTTGTGAGTTGAAGGGACGGAGCAAGGCCCGTTAATTGCCTTGTATCGGTTAGGTTTAGCGTAGTTAATTAAGGGTCTTGACTATTGTTCATCCTTCCTCGGGACGAGTAAGGGTTTGGTTTGGGGAGATTTGATATAGTGTCATTTCACCCCACATTTTCACCCCTTTTCATCTCGTTTTGTTTGCCTTTAACGCTCCCTAGGAGCGTTTCTACGTGTTTTACCTTCTTCTAGCATATTTCTTGCTTTTATCGTGCTTTTGCAGGTAAACCGTCAATTGGGGCAATTTCTACCTACTTTTGATCAACAAAGAAGAAGGTGAATCATTCGAAGGACCCACGGCACACCTTGGGGGCCCCAAATACCCTTGGGGGCCCTACTCGACGCGCCAAAGCCCTCCCGAGTCAAGGCAAGCAAAACCGAGAAGGAAACAACAAAGTCAAGCGAAGGAAGAAGGAGAATGACCATCTCACGGTCGTGAAATGCATCTCACGGTCGTGAGATGCATGCCCAAGAAGCTTGATTATCGTGGATTTAGTTTCACGGCCGTGAAACTCATCTCACGGTCGTGAAACCTATGTCACGGTCGTGAAATGAACTTCACGGTCGTGACTTATCAGTGAAACATGACCTTGCTCTGCTAACTCCTTCACGACCGTGAAATGGAGTTTCACGGTCGTGAGACGTCTTTCACGACCGTGAAACCCATTTCATGGTCGTGACTTTGTCAGTCCATGAAGCTTCTCGAGGCCCATCTTTCCTTCATTTTGTAAACCTATATATAGACCCTCTTATGTAATTAAAGGGCACGAAACCCTAGATCTGAAACTTTCATATAATTAATAATTAATCTTGTATTAATCTTTCTTAATTAAGCTAATTAGTCGGTTAATTAGTGATTTCAACTTGGTTTAGTGTATGAACTCGGGTTATATTCGAAGATTTGTGATGAAATCTTGGTATTTATATCAAAGTTCTAATCTTTCTCCAAGTTGGTATAATTTCTCTACTTAACCTTGTCTTTAATTAAGTTTTCATTTCAATTATCGTTATCTACTTATTGTTAATTAGAAATGTTTAATGTTGTTGTTGATTTCCTTATGCAATCTTTAGTGAATGTTAATTTCCCTTTGGATATGAGTGAGTAGTGTTTTATCTAGGATTAGTGGGGGATAATGGGTTTTAATGATGGTTAATCTTTGTTAGTCGGGTTTAAATTGTTGATTAATTGTCTTTTTTCCAACTTTTGCATACTATATGTTTGATGAAATGCTTGTTTGACAATCTTGCATGATTCATGTTTATCGTACATTTCCGTAAGATCGATAGCCTCGGAATATGTTAGGATTTGCATATAGTTGGTATATCGACCGTGTGTACGCGAGAGCTAGCTTGGTTCGGTATATGGGAGGGATGGTAAGTTCGAGAGTCTCAATCCACCGCGCCCAAGTTTGACTACCCATCAACTATGAACCCGACTCACTAGAACCCGAATTACCCGTTTGAACCCATCAATCCTAGACCTTCCTTTTATTGATTTTTACTTGATTATCTTTCTCGTCTTAGACTTCTTTTGTCGTTTTTTAATTGTTTTTAATTGTTGTTACCTTAGTTTAGTCAACAAACCCAAAACCCATAATTACTTGTGACTTGCAAGAGACTTTAGTAGACTTTAGATCATTTCTAAGCAACAACCGTCCCTGAAATCGACATCCCTACTTCACAACTATTTTTACTACATCACTCATACTCTAACTCCTTTAACCTATTTCATTCAACACAAACTCAAACACAAACCACATTTCTTTCTCCTTAAGAAACCCTTGCCTCCATAGCATTTTTCGATCTTTGAATCATCCTAGCTCATTTGTTACTTGCTAGAATTCACGTAAGTTCGTCTCATTCTTCTCTTCTTACCTTCCTCTATCCGTATTCATATTAAAAGTATCGTCTTTCTCGCTTTTCAATCTTTCCGTCTTTCTCAAGATGAATTTTATTCATCTTTTATGATCTATTTGTAGGTGGTGACCTCCAAGATCCCGACAAAGACTATTTCCTTATTGAAGAGGAGCTTAACTGTGACAACCCTCGCGAATGCGGAAATATAAAACAAACAAGCATGTGAAATATATAGCGGAAATGTGAAGTTTCAAAAACTTTTATACATGCAAGTTAAATAAAACGAGGAGTGTCAAAATATTACAAACTAAGTGCGGAAAATAACAAAGAGACGGGGTCTCTTAAAATGTTAGCAATGAACAAGTGTTTAGCAAAACTAGCTAAATCGTCTAGAGGTGAAACTTCCAGGGACAACACCCGCTAGCTCACACCCAAACCCAAAATATCATATCCAAAAAGTCAACTAAGCTAGCAACCTGTTCGTTCATGAAAAACATGAACGCCACAGTCAGTGGGGAGTAACTCCGGGTTCTCCCAGCCATATCACATCAAACGTACATAGAAGGAAATACGAAAGTAAAGTCATGCATATATAGATATCCATGTGAGATACAATAAGAATAGATAGGCAATAGGAGATATAATGATAAGCTTATATGGAAATCAAATAAAGAGGCCATCATGTTATTCAAGACACGGGGAAAGACACTCTTAGGCAATCGAATACGCTCACTAGGGCTTACATCTCACCGTTAGCGGTATAAGATTGATAAGATTGAGACTCGACATACAAACCAAGTCAAGTCATGCGATGATCACATTAAATCCAACATATTATCATCCATTCACGAACCAAGACAATGACGGTGTCCAATCATGCAATGACCATGAACATTATCATGAAATCACGCATTCAAGAACGACACAAAACATCTATCACGGTAAATGAAACGCACTAGCACCGTGTACATGGCAAGTATGATTAACAGGCATCCACTGGATAAGCATTTCCCTGAACTCATACACGATGCTACATTTCATATATGTGCACTAATTTCCTCCGGTAGGACGACGATAATAATACGGTCCTAGTCTAAACCTGGCCAGACTCTCGGAATAACGTGTTCCGATTCGACATGCGATAAACATTTCGCATCCAAGACTCGGTCAATCATAGACGCCGAGTACTTCAAATTCGGTCGACATTCACGAAAGAGGCGGAAAAGAGCTCAAGCCTCATAACAAGCGGTACGCTACATGCAAAAAACACCACCTCGCAAGTACACAACATTTGACGGCCGGTTCGATCAACGCATAACGTTCAACTCCCAACAACGTCGTCGTATGCCCACTAACACATGCATTTAAGCAGTAGGATACCTCTCCGTTCCGACATTCCAGCCTTACGAACGGGAAGGTAGCCAAGGGAATGAGAGTACAAAGCACAGGACAAAATAGTGCTCAAACCGTAACATTTGTAAAAACCGACTCAAAGTGGAACATACCAAAAACCGTCACAAAACATGTGATACAAGCGAATGAAATGTCATATATTCAAAACAATAATATTATAAGTCGCTACGTAAAATTATACGATAAACGAACGATTAGAATTATTATAAATGAAAACCGTAAACCAAATCACAAACAAAGTCCAGCAGGAGCCAGCCGGTCAGGCTGACCGGCAGCCGGTCCACCGGCTCAGGCCATTGCCTCATACAAAAGCCAACATCAAACTTCAGTGTGTCCCAGCCTATCAGGCTGACCGGCTGCCGGTCAACCGGCTGGGACCAATGGTCATATGAAAAACAAAGGAAGAAAGGGGGGTGTCTCAGCCGGTGGTCTGACCGGCTGCCGGTCGACCGGCTGAGCCCAACCTCATATTCCAAAATCACGTAAAAATGCCAAAATATACAGCAGGTGCCCCAGCCGGTGGTCTGACCGGCTGCCGATCGACCGGCTGGGGTCTCATGTACTCGAAAATGCTTTGTTTCATCAAAGTCGACTTTTGATAATTATCGACTATCATTCTAATTCATCAATACTCATGTAAATACTCAATAAACAACATCCATCAACAATAATACAAGTCATAAGCTTACTAACTATAATCAAAAAATGGTTTCTATCCTAGAAATCACATAAAACACGTAAATGATATCGAGTAACCCTTCACCGTTACCTTTACGCGTCTTTAAACGGTTACTAAGCTTTCCTAGTCTCCACCTACATACAAATAGATAATAAAAGATGAATATTATTCACCTAGAGAAAGACGGATAATTTAAAAAGCGAGAAAGACGGTAATTTTATTACCAATACGGATAGAGGAAGATGAGAGGGGAAGAATAAGACGAACTTACATGAATTTGAGCGAGAATTGAAGGCGTAGCGATGATTCTAAGTTTGAGCAAGTATGGAGGCTAGGGTTTTTGGTGTTTACTAGAGAGGGAGAAGAAGATGATGAATGAGGGTGAGTTAGGGTTAAAGGGGAGTATATGTAGGGTGAGTCGGAAAAGTCAACGAAAGTCAAAGACGGCTCAAAAGTCAAGAAAAATCAAAGACGACTCAAAAGTCAAGAAAAGTCAAAGACGACTTAAAAGTCAAGAAAAGTCAAAGACGACTTCAAAAGTCAAGAAAGTCAAAACTCGTCTTAAGACGGGATTTCAATGGAATCGCGGGGAAATTCCACAACGACATCGGAAATTCTAAATTCGACTCGAAAATAAAAATTCAATTTAAAACTTCAAATTGCCCTAAAAGTATCCGTAAATATTTTCACTAGAAAAATAGGTACATTCGGCGTTGTTACATGGACGAGTAGTGAAGACGCATAAAGGTAACTGTGAAGGGTTACTCGATATCATTTACGTGTTTTACATGCTTTATATGCTAGAATTTGTATTTAGAATACGATTAGAAGCTTAGGAATCGTGTTATGATTAATGAATGTTGTTATATGATGAATGTTGATGATGTATATTGATTGTTGATAATTATTAGAAGTATATATGAGAATTGAAATGAATTGGATAAGTAAAGGAAGCTCACGGGTGAAGAGGTGCTCCCAGCCGGCCGACCGGCCGCCGGTCTGCCCACCGGCTGGGAACACATCAGTAACAACTTTGAGAATTTTGGAATTTTTGTATATAGGTGCTCCTGG
>JAIUZE010040034.1:0-11937 GCA_022085475.1 Heliosperma pusillum | reverse complement strand
GAAGTGCGTGGGAGGAGGGGACGACAATGGTTGCGCCGACGACTACAGTACGTGGGTCCTGGTGGTGGCGTCAGTGGTATAGCATGATGTTGGTGGCAGTGGTTGTGGCTTTTGATGGTATTTGATGGCGGTTGTTGGTTTACATGGTGGATGGGGTTATTTTCATCATCTATTAAATTTTACAAACCAAACAAGCATTCTCATCAAAGGGAATCCATTTTCTTTCTTTTCCTTTCCCTTTCTAATACCCTTTCCCTTTCCCTTCGGCGAACCAAACGCCCCCTAAATGTAATAGTAGTAAGAGGTAGGAAAAAAAAAGTTTATTACAATCAGATGACACCTTAACCAAACCAAAAGGTGATTAGTAGACTGATTTTGTCATATACAGAGTATCATATACTCCCTCCTATCCAAACGACTGTATCCGTGGACCCGGGCACAAGTTTTAAGGAGAAGCTACTTTTTAGACTTTTGTGGGGGTATTTTTGGAACTTTACTTAGTATTAGTAATCTACAATTAAATAAAGCAAGTACCATAAACCTCATTAACATTAATGATTCCCACAAAAAAAGTGGGCAAGTTTTGAAATTTTACATAGTTTCTGAAATTTACACGTGGGATACCCAAACTGAAAATTTCAAACTTCCTTAACTCTTTAAAAGCCCCAACCCCCTGCCACTGTAGCTAAAAACCAGTAACCTCATTTGCCCTCTCTTCATTCTCAGCCACTCAATTCCCTTCCCCTCTCAGCCACGCTTCCCCCATTCAATCATCCTTTCATTGCTTCCCCCATTCAATCATCCTTTCTACTATCCTCATCTTTCATCTTAATTAAAGCCCTGCCGATTTTTAAAAACTTAGGCGTCGGATCTGCCGGTTTTTTTTATTATGGATGCCCTGCCGATTTTTAAACAGCTCGGTCTGGGATCTCCTGATTTTTAATCAACTCATCAGGCTTGGGATCCTGCGGTATGATGAACATGTTCTATTTTACAATTTTCGGGTTCTTTGTTTGATTTATCCTTTTGCGTAATTACTTTTGGGTTTGCTAGCATTATATACTACCATGCTTCTCATTACTCCTTTCTTATATTTTTACCTATCCATTACTCCTTTCTTATATTCTTCGTCTTGGTCCTTGCCCTGATGAATTTACAAGTTCTTCCTTCTTGTTTGCATGTTTTCTTTTTCGATTTGTATATTTGTATAATGGTTTCTTATATTTGTATATTTTCATTTTGATTTTGACAAACTATTTTGTTTGCATGTTTGATTTTTCGATTTGTGGATATGGTTTCTTATATTGATTGTAAAGACGCCAGCCTAAATTAGAGAACTCAAACAGGGAATTAGTCGCTGGCGATTATACGGTATGTAACAAGTGACAACGTCAAATATTGTCGTGTTAAGTAACAATTTTAGAAGTTCTTAGTTTTACTTTGTAGGGTGAGAGGGTAGTGTTTATGTTAATTTTAGTTTTTGTAATAATAGTTAGATTAATATTAGTATGTCTAAGTAAATTTTGAGAGTAAATAATCAAGGAAAGTCAGTGTGGTTTATTGTGTATGAAAGTCAAACCCGAAAACCCCTGAGACCCATAAAAACCCGGGGAAATTGGAGTGGGCTAGCAATGAATCATCAAGGTTTGAAGACCAAGCCCAATGGGTCAATGGAAGTCAAGGCGGGGTCTAATTTACTTGGGTCAACGAAAGTCAAGAAGGAAAACAAGGCAAAAATTAGGCAGTGCTCGACGCAGCCTGCGTCACACGACGCAGCCTGCGTCAGCTCGACGCAGCCTGCGTCGTAGGACGCAGCCTGCGTCATCTCTCAGCACGGGTTTTCTTCGCTTTCTCGTCTTGTCTTTTGGAAGCCCACCTTTCAAGGCCCCTAGGTTTGCGGACCAAGGGTATAAAAGAAGAATTCTGAAGAGAGAGAAGGGCATCAAGCATTCAACATACAACATCATATTTTCCTTAGCATTTCTCTACTTTGTTCTTCAAGTTTGGCTCTTGTAATTGGTTATTATTTAGAAATTGGTTGTATTATGAAGACTATGGGTAGCTAATCTTCTTTTGCTTAGTGTAATTTGAACAAGTTCTTCCCTTTTAGCATTGTAAGGCCTTTTAATCCTTCCTTCTCTATTTAATTCCATTTTGCTATGTTTGAATTTCATTGTTGAATAAATTGTTGTTAAGGCTAACCATCTTAGTAATTGTTTGTTTGATTAAATTGCTTTGTCTTGATGAATTTGGTTGATTTGTCTTGGTATTTGTTGAAGCAACTTGAAAGATTGTAACTTTGGTTTAAAAGTTGGAATCTTTTGAGTGGAATTTGGATTATTGTGTATTTAGGACATTGTTTAATGTTTTATTACATGATTCTAGCATGCTTCTTTGGTTTTGTGCTTAAAGCTTGCATCTTTATTTATGCTTATGTTTTAATAAGTATGGGTTTAGTTGTATTGGGTCATTTATGGATGGTTTAATTCATGGTGGCTAATTCTTAGAAGTTTGAAATAGATTATTAGAGAAGGGAGGAAAGGAGGGATCTTTACTTTGTTAATTGTGGGGGAACTTGGGATAATTGCACTAAGTTACTTCTCCTTATTTGAATCTTTGAGTATTTAGTTAGTGTTGGTGATTTTTAGGCTTGATAATCTTTTCTCATGAAAAACTCTCTTCTTATTTGTTATCTACATGTTTACCATTGTGAATATCATAGTTTGTAAGTAATTCAAGTCTTTGTTTCAATTAGTGTTTTAATTTGTGGTTAGATTAATTAATTTATTTAATCGGTTTTTAGCAAGAGTCTAGATTAGATTTTTAGCATTCATCGCCTTCCCTTGGGTTCGATCCTTGTCTTACCCTTACTACCCTTTACTTAGGTTGGTTTGAGTCTAGATTCGGTTTTATAAATTGTTATTTGGCATAGCTAATTTGTGAAATTAACGACCCCGTAAAATAAGCTCGTCAAATTTGGCGCCGTTGCCGGGGAAGGCAATATAGCTAAATACCAAATTGAACTCTTGTTAGTGTCATATTTTGTTTAGATTGTTTTTCAAATATTTCTTTTTGTATTGTTTGTAGGTTACTTGGGTTTGAAGTTACTAATTGTGTTGTGGAGTTGTTTTTAAAAGTTTATGCCTAGGTCACAAGAAGGGTTTGGTGACCAAGACATTGACCCGTCCTCAAGTAGCATTTCCAATTGGTTGTTTTCGAACCCCCTCTATAGGAGACCCTTTGGGAGGGAGCCTAGTGAAGAAGAGTTTGGGAACAATATTTTTCAAGAACCACAAGAACCACAAGAACAAGTGTTTGAGTCACCTCCTAGGCGACCACCACCTTTGAACATCATCTACCCACCCGAAATGGAAGATAATAGAACTATTGGTGAAATCCGGGCAAGAAACTATGAAGAGCAACCGTTGTGTAGCGCATACCCTCCCATGGGGGATGTCAATTTCGAGCTAAAGGGGTTCTTTGTTCATAATTTGCCAAGATTTCATGGAATGGTGGGGAATGATCCCAATAGGCACTTGGCCGAATTTCACATGATATGCCAAGGGGCCATCTCTCAAGGAGTGACCGAAGACCAATTTAAACTTAGGGCATTCCCATTCTCTCTACAAGATGCCGCTAAGGAATGGTTATTTTGTCTTCCGGCCCATTCCGTCAATACTTGGGTGGGTTTGAAGAAGAAATTTCTTGAGAAATACTACCCGGATTCGAGGCATAACCACTCAAAGAAGCTCATCACTACCATTGAGCAAGACATGGGGGACACTCTCTATGACTATTGGGAGCGATTCAAAAGCCTCGTGGCAAGGTGCCCTTATCATGGAATGTCGGGGGATGATCTATTGACGGCCTTCAATGAAGGATTATGCCAAAACGACCAACGGATGATTATAGCCGCCACCGGAGGTGGTATTGATACACTTAATGTGGCCGAGGCCAACAACATTATTGAGAAGTTGGCTATGAACACAAGAAGCTACGGGAGGGAGAATGAAAGGGGAGGAAGCTCTAGAAATGTTTCTTCCATGGAAGATTCTCATGCCTCTCAAAATCACAAACTCATGCAAGAGATGGGTGAACTTAAAAGCTTGGTATCCAACTTGGTTGTTAACAAAGGTAATTCATTTTCTCAACACCCCGAATCACTCGAATGTTCTTATTGTGGAGGTGAACATGCTACAAATACATGTTACATCATGATTGAGCAAGGAGCCACTATGGAGAGTGTCAATGCCATGGGGTATGGGAATTACAATGCTAGAAACCCAAGTGGTGGAGGAATGTATAACCAAGTGGGAAATCGTGATCTTTTGGGGTGGGGAGGAGACAAGTCAAAGAGTTTTGAAAATGGTCAATTCAATCACTGGAGAGCCCAAAATCCAACCCAAAACCGAAACACCAATTTCAACCAAAATCCCCAAAGAAATTTCAACAACAACAACCCAAGACCCAACAACTCAAATTTTCCAAGTAATTCTGAATCCCAAAGACAACCAAACCAAAATCCGAACCAAGGGAATTCTTCTTCTCAAGGGAACTTGAGTGACATCTTGCAAACACTTCTTGCCAATCAAGAGAAGGATAGGGAGGAGGCAAGGAGGGATAGAGAGGAAGCAAGGAAGGATAGGGAGGCTAATAACCTTAGGGTGAACAACTTGGAAACCCAACTATCCCAAATGGCCTCAAATTTGTCAAAATCCCAAGCCTCAAGCTCCACAAGATTCCCATCTCAAACCATTCCCTCACCAAGGGAAAATGCTAGTGCCATGACATTGAGGGGTGGCAAAGAGTTGGAAGTAAACCCCCTTGGTAAAGGAAAGGAAAAGATGAAGAATATTGAGATGGAAACCATTGAGATTGAAGACCAAGGAGAATTGGTGGTTGGTCAAGAAGAGATATCAAAGAATGAGAAAGGGGGATCCACAAGCAAGGACCCAAAGGGAGACAATTCAAGGACGAGCAAGGACACTATTAAAGATGATGAAGTGGAGGAGTACATACCGGAAGTCCCATTCCCTAGTGCTTTGATAAGCACAAGGAAATATGCCAAGGAGAATGACTTATATGAGACTTTCCGGAAATGTGAGGTAAACATCCCGCTTCTTAACTTGTTGAATAGTGTCCCTAGGTATGCAAAGTTTTTGAAAGAACTTTGCACACCTAGGAGAAATCCAAAAAACGGAACCCATTAAGGTTAGGGTGAGTGAACATGTGTCGGCCATTTTCAAACAAAATTTACCAAAGAAATGTGGAGACCCGGGCATGTTCACTATTCCTTGCACTATTGGGGGGAAAAGTTTTAAACGTGCCATGCTAGACCTTGGGGCTTCTATAAATGTCATGCCTCTATCTATCTATGAGACCCTAGGTTTAGGACCGTTGTCTAAAACCGGGGTAGTCATTCAACTTGCCGATAGGTCTAGTGTTTACCCCAAGGGCATGGTAGAGGATGTACTAGTGGAAGTCGATAATCTTGTCTTTCCGGCGGATTTCTACGTCTTAGATATGGAATCTAGCTCTAGTGCCCCCCCTCTCCTTCTTGGTAGGCCGTTTATGAAAACTTCAAATACCAAGATCGATGTTTCAAACGGGTGTTTGACTATGGAGTTTGAAGGAAAAAGATTAACTTACAATATATATGACTCCATGAGGCACCCGAGTGACCATCAATCTTGTTTCTTCTTGGATATTTTTGAGCCATTAGTGAATCAAATTTATAAACTTTGTGATAGAGACCCACTCGAGGTAGCTTTAACTAACCCCATGGAAGAGGAAGGTTTGCGCTTGTTGTTGGCTTTTGATGTGCAGGAATGTCTTGAAGACTTGGAGAGGGAAGAGCCCATAGAAACATATGAGGAGCTCAACGTCA
This sequence comes from Heliosperma pusillum, assembly GCA_022085475.1. Taxonomy (NCBI): domain Eukaryota; kingdom Viridiplantae; phylum Streptophyta; class Magnoliopsida; order Caryophyllales; family Caryophyllaceae; genus Heliosperma; species Heliosperma pusillum. The sequence continues at coordinate 6,050 of JAIUZE010040034.1, read as the reverse complement.
TAGAGATGCTGAAAACAGGGCAAGGCAGTGCTCGACGCAGCCTGCGTCACACGACGCAGCCTGCGTCACACGACGCAGCCTGCGTCGTACGACGCAGCCTGCGTCACTGGACGCAGCCTGCGTCCTGCACTGGCTAGGTTGTCCGAGTTATTTGCCTTGAGTATCCCACTCCACAAGCCCCTCCCTTCCATTATCCAACCTCCTAAGGTCGAGTTGAAGACCCTCCCAAGCCATTTAAAGTACATCTTTCTAGGGGACAAGAACACCCTCCCACTTATCATTTCAAGCACACTCACCGAGGACCAAGAAGGCAAATTGGTATCACTACTTGAAAAGCATAAGGAAACATTTGGGTGGAGCATAGCGGACCTAAAAGGGATAAGCCCGGTGACTTGCATGCACAAGATACGGCTTGAAGTGGATGCCAAACCGGTCCGACAACCCCAAAAGAGGCTCAATCCACCCATGGCGGAGGTAGTGCAAGAAGAGGTAATTAAGCTATTGCAAATGGGTATCATTTTTCCTATTTCCGACTCTCGTTGGGTTAGCCCAACTCAAGTCGTACCCAAAAAGGGAGGAGTGACGGTAGTCAAGAATGCACAAGGAGACTTGGTCTCCACCCGACCACAAACCGGTTGGAGGGTGTGTATTGACTACCGCCGCTTGAATGCGGTTACATTAAAAGACCATTTCCCGCTACCATTTATTGATCAAATGTTAGAAAGACTAGCGGGAAAAGCTTTCTATTGTTTCCTTGACAGGTACTCGGGGTATTTTTAAATCCCAATTGCACCAGAGGACCAAGTAAAGACCACATTCACATGCCCATTCGGTACATTTGCTTATCGTCGTATGCCCTTTGGTTTGTGTAATGCACCGGGAACTTTTCAACGGTGCATGTTGAGTATTTTCTCCGACTATGTAGAACGAATCATAGACGTATTCATGGACGATTTCACCGTCCATGGGGACTCCTATGATGCATGTCTAAAACACCTTGCTCTTGTCTTAGAGCGATGCCAAGAGTCCCATCTCATTTTAAATTCCGAAAAATGTCATTTCATGGTGACTAGTGGCATCGTTTTGGGCCATGTAGTGTCGGAAAGGGGGGTTGAGGTGGATAAGGCTAAGGTTGACATTATCAAAACCTTACCTTATCCCTCTAACACCCGAGACATTAGGTCTTTTCTCGGACATGCCGGTTTCTACCGGAGATTTATTAAGGATTTTTCCAAGATTGCTAACCCCTTATGCAAGCTTTTGCACAAAGAAGCGGAATTTGTTTTTGATGACAAATGTAGGAAAGCATTCAATGACTTGAAGGAGAGATTGGTCCCCGCACCAATTATTCAAGCACCACGATGGGATCTTCCATTTGAAATCATGACCGATGCAAGTGACTATGCATTGGGAGTGGTTTTGGGTCAAAAGAGTGACAAGGGACCCCATGTGATCCAATATGCTTCTACCCTCTTGAATGATGCTCAAAAGAACTATTCCACAACGGAGAAGGAATTCCTTGGTGTGATTTATGCTCTAGAAAATTCCGATCTTATCTCTTGGGCACAAAGGTGATCATCTACACCGATCATGCCGCCATTAGATACCTTGTGGCAAAGAAGGATGCCAAGCCAAGATTGTTGAGATGGATTCTTCTTCTAAGTGAGTTTGATGTGGAAATAAAAGACAAGAAAGGGGTGAAGAATGTGGTGGCGGATCATTTGAGCCGGCTAAACCATGAAGGAAGGCCATCATGCCCTCTTGAGGAGGTTGAAGGAGGTCTCCCTCATGAGTCACTTTATGCTATACAAGTGGAGCAGCCATGGTATGCTACCATGGTCAACTATTTGGTGACAAAGCGGCTTCCAAGCCATTTCTCTTCTCATCAAAAGAGCAAAGTCAAGTCCGATGCCAAGTACTATACTTGGGATGATCCTTACTTGTGGAAATTTTGCCAAGATCAACTTGTGAGAAGATGTGTGCCCGAGAGTGAAATTCCCTCCATCTTACATCATTGTCATGACTATGCTTGTGGAGGACATTTTGGGCCACAAAGAACCGCTAGAAAAGTGCTTGAATGCGGTTTCCTTTGGCCAAGCCTTTTTAAAGATGCCCACAAATTTGTAAAGACTTGTGACCGATGTCAAAGGGTGGGGAATTTGACAAAGAGAAATGAGATGCCACAACAACCTCTTCTATATTGTGAGATCTTTGATGTGTGGGGAATGGATTTTATGGGCCCTTTTCCAAATTCCGGTGGTTATTTGTACATCCTCTTGGCGGTGGACTATGTATCAAAATGGGTTGAAGCAATTCCTACCCGCACCGATGATGCCAAGGTAGTCGCCATTTTCATTCAAGAGAACATATTCTCTCGGTTTGGCTTTCCAAGGGCTATCATTAGTGATAGGGGGACCCATTTTTGCAACAAGGTGATTGGAGGCCTTCTCAAGAGGTATAGGGTGAATCATAAAATTTCCACGGCCTACCACCCACAAACAAACGGGCAAGCCGAACTCTCAAACCGTGAAATTAAAGGAATACTTGAAAAGACGGTGAATCCGGATAGAAAGGATTGGAGTAAGAGGCTAGTTGATGCATTGTGGGCATATAGGACCGCTTTCAAAACCCCCATTGGCATGTCCCCATTGGCATGTCCCCATTGGCATGTCCCCATTCCGTCTCATCTATGGCAAGGCTTGCCACCTCCCCGTGGAGGTTGAGCATAAAGCCTATTGGGCTATCAAATATTTCAACCAAAACCAAGATGAGAGCGGTATGCACCGGAAGCTTCAATTACAAGAACTTGAAGAAATTCGCCAAGATGCTTATGAGAACTCTTCCATCTACAAAGAGAAAACAAGAAGATGGCATGATGGAATGATAAACCGTAGAGTTTTCAAGGAAGGTGATAAATTTCTTGTGTTCCAAAACCGGTTTAAGCTCTTTCCGGGCAAGTTGAGGTCAAGATGGTTTGGACCTTATACCGTCAAGAAAGTGTTTACTCATGGGGCTATTGAAGTGGAGGGGCCCGGGGATGGAAAGCTCCTCAAAGTGAATGGCCACCGTCTCAAGCACTACTTCCAAGGATGTACCCGGGAGGGGGAAGAAGAGGTTTTGCTTGAAGACCCCATTTATCAAAGTTGAAAAGTTTGAAATAGCTAAGTCGAGCCATCGACTCTAAATAAACGGCAAAACATGTACATACTCTATCCTTGTGAATATTTCTTTGAAGTTTCTTTGTTAAATCTTAGCATTTAAGTTGTTTTAAGTTAGTTAGACATTGCATCAAACAAAAGTTTTTGAAGTTACTAACGGTTTTGTGAAGTTTTGCGAGTTTTTGGCCGCCTCGGGATGCGTGCCACGGATAAAAAGTTCGGGAATCGATGGAATTTGGATATTGGAGGTTATTATGGGCCATTGGAGTGAAATTGCAAGTATGGGGGTGTTTGGAGCACTTAGCAAAAATTTTGCTAAGTGCAAAAGCAAGAACCATCCGGCAGTGAAGGACGCAGCCTGCGTCGTGACGACGCAGCCTGCGTCGTAGGACGCAGCCTGCGTCGAGAGCAGATTTCGGTTTATTCTTCAGCCTTTGCCCGTGTTCTTCATAAAACAACAACCCCATCTTCTTCTTTGCTTTTCACGACAAACACACCCAAAACCACCCCAATCCCTCAAAAATCCATCTTTCTCACTCAAATCTTCCACAACTTTCATCAAAATCAATCCCAATCTTCTCCCTAATCATTATTCTACACTCAATAACCCCAAAATCAATCTCACTCACCCTAAAACTCAGAAAATCCGTCTTAAACAACCCTAGATTTTTTCCCTAAAATTCATTTTTCGGGTCTTTTGCTGGGTTTTTAAGGCTAATTGTCGAATTCCTACCTATTTCTAATCATCAAGGAACTTGAATCTTGTGGAAAAGCAAAGGTATAACTTCATACTCGATTTTTTTTCATCAATCTTCAAGTTTTTGCTCGAATTAGGCTAGCTTTAGTCTTAGGTTGAGTTCCCCTTTCCCCTTGCTTGATTGTGTAGTTAGGATTGGATAAAGTTTTCTGAGTAAGGTAAATAAATTCAACAAACACTAGCTTTTTGAGGTGTAGAAATTGTTGCACACCAAGTGTTTGTTGAATTGCTTGAGTGAAAAACCTTTCGAGTGATTGCTTGTTATTGTTGTAGTGTGTTGTTTGTTACATTTTGCAGATATGGCACCAAAGATCTCTAAGTTGTTTGGCAAAGGGAAAAATAAGAGGGCCGCGGTGAGTGAGCCCGACACCGAGGTAGAAGCGGTGTTTATGGGCTATGAGAGGATTCAAGCTCAGTATAAGAAAATTTGGGATCAAATATCCACTCACCCTCTTGTAGCAACTAAATTCTTTTGCCCAACCACCCTCCATGCCTTAGGCATGTTCAACTTGACAAGGGACATGCTAGCTAAAGTAGGGCTAGAGGCTTATCTCAAGCCAAACTCCTGGGATTACACCTATAGGAGTTTTGCATACGAGTTTCTAGCAACCTTGTCGGAGTTGGATGTGCCCGAAGGGGAGGAGAAAGCCTACCGATTCCGATTGAACCAAACTTGGCATGAAGCCCCAACTTCCGAAATCCGTCAAATCCTAAAAATCACCAAGCAACCCGTAGACATTAGATGCCCAAGGGGCAAAATGCACCAGATGTGGGGTAACATGGCCGATGACCATGGCCCGTCTAAGGATGCCAAACTGTCAGCCATCACCCACCCCGTACTCCGCCTAATTACTAGGTTCCTTACCACCATTTTCAACTCCGCGGGAGAACCCACCAAAGTGCCAGAGAAGATTCGGCTATGTTTGTGGACTATGCTTCCGGAGGAGGTAGGGATCCCGGATTGGGCCGATTTGTTTTTGAGAGCTTGCATCAAGCATAGGCAAAAATCGGCAAGGGCAAGCATCCATTGTGGGGGGGTGATTTCTTTCTTGGTAAGGCATTATGAGGGGGGCATCGGTAATGATCAAGCGGTGAACATTTGTAGGGGGTTGACGAGGTACAACCGTCTTGGGCTAGAGGAAGTACATATGTTTAAGACTAGCAAGGAGCAACCCTTAAAAGGGTTTTGGTTGGGAAGTGACGGGCTAAGCTACATGAAGTTGCCTAGACCTCAAAACAATCCTTTACCTAGAGGACCCGCGGCATGGGATTTTGTTTGTCCTAGGGAGGAAAGTTGGGGGGTAAGTAGTGCGGAGGAGGAGGAGGAGGTAGAAGAAGTGCCTTTGAGGCAAAGGAGGGTAAGGAGAGAAGGTGGTGGGGGAAGTGAGCATTTGAGAGAGGAGATTGAGATACTTGCAATTGAGCAAGGCCCTTCCCACACCACCAATTTTGAACAACAACAACAACAACAACAACAACAACCACCACCATTTCATTTCCAATCACCTTTCCCAAGCCACCATGATACCGACACCCCCATGTTTGATGCGGAGGGTCGTTCTAGCACACCCGTGGAGCCATGGCAACAACAAATGGCTAACTATTTTGCTAGCACCAATGACGTCTTGGCGCACATTAGTGGGAGGGGGGATGCCTCAAACACTTGGCAACAACTTCAAGGAGGTAGGCTTGAGACTTTGGATGATTGGCACAATGTTGTGGAGGAGAGGGAGAGATTGAGAGCGGAGGACGAGAGGGCTCAAAGTGAGGAATGGAGGAGGATGCTAGACGGGCAAGAGGAAGCCCGCCTATGGAGAGAGCAACAAGATAAAAGATGGCGGGAACAAAATGATATGTGGGCCACCCAAAATGCTTGGAGGGAGCAAGCTACGAGCCACTTTAACATTCAAAATAAGCGCCACCACACCTATCTTCAAGACTCCTATGAGGATGCGGTGGCACAAGAGGACGTCTATGGCTTAGCTAGCTCTCTCTTTGGGATGTCCATGCAACAAAACCCGGATTACCCAACTCCATACACCCAAACAACCCTTGATGAAGGCATGGAGCGAAGAAGGCGGATTAGAGAAGCAAGGGAAAGGAGGAGAAACCGAGGAGGGGCCTCGGGTTCTTCT
>JAIUZE010040032.1:0-10197 GCA_022085475.1 Heliosperma pusillum | reverse complement strand
CATAATAAATAAAAACATAGATCACCTCTCCAAAACAAGGTTGTTTGGAAACCAACGAAAACAAGGGTCCACTTCAAACGGTCATAACTAGAGTTCTAGACATGAAAATGCATAAATTCCAAATGGAGGTGATATCTTATCCTCATACGGTTCCAACGGAATGTCACAAGCCCAAAACAAGCAAGTAACGAAAGAGATATGATCATTTTACGAAAAGGGGTCGGTGCAGGAAAACTGCAGTCGGCCGCGCGTAACGCTGCCTGCGCCACCACGACGCAGCCTTCGTCCTACGACGCAGCCAGCGTCCCATGACGCAGCCTGCGTCCCATGACGCAGCCTGCGTCCCACACGGGATTCAGGAACGATCAAAACCAACATGTTATCAACAACAAAAATCCTCATTTATCATGACAAACCATAAATTCTCATATCAATTAACAACTAACAACATCCATCAACAACAAGACAAGTCCTAAGCATACTAACCATGATCAAATTACGTGTACTAGCCTAGAAAACACATAAAACATGTAAATGATATCGAGTAACCCTTCACCGTTACCTTTACGCGTCTTTAAACGATTTCTAAACCTTCCTAGTCTCCACCTAAACAAAGACGACCAAAAGATGAATATAATTCACCTTTGAGAAAGACGGGGAAGAATAAGACGAATAGAGGAAGCTAAGAAGGGAAGAATAAGACGAACTTACGAGAATTTGAGCGAGAAATGAAGGAGTTATGACGATTATAAGACGGATCAAAAATGGAGGCAAGGTTTCTTTGGGTTTTCTTAGAGAGGAAGAAAGAGTTGAGTTGTGTGGAATGAATTAGGTTAGGAGTAGTATGAGATGTGTAAGGGAAAAAAGTCAACAAAAGTCAAATACGACTTAAGACGGGATTTACCTGAAATCTCGCGAAACATCCAAATACGAACTCGGAAATTCTAAATTCGACTCGAAAAATTAAATTCCAAAATAAAACTAAAATTCGCTGAAAAGTATCGGTAAAATATTTTTACTATAAAAATAGGGTACATTTGCGGGTAATACAAACAAAAAGCATAAATGAAAACAAAATAAAAGCAATTGAAGATGAAAGAAATAAACCAAATGATGAATTAACAATAATGAAAAGTATCTAGGGAAGTAGGTTCACACATGTAGATTGACATATTCATGAAATTGGATATGGAACATGCAAATAATTCATTGTGAGTTCGTAAGAATGATGTGTTTATTACAATCATAGATCAGATGGTCTAGCAGGCTTTTAGGCAATTTACTAGGTCTAATCTACCATGTCATGCTTTGTCTACTCAATTCACGTATCTCTACCTTGAAAAAGAATTCCATTTTAGTCAATGATTTTCGGCCAGAAATCGTTAACTACCGTTATAGTTCAAACATGCATAGACACAATGTTTTAAAAGCACAATTTCTTTTATCCAATTATCATCTTTTAATCAACCTAACATGGCTACTTTACATCGTAGAAAGGTAGCTACTCACTCATGGCGATGTCTAAATCTAAGATGATATTAACAATGAAAACTAGGATAGACATGTTTAGTTGATTTTGACAATATTTTAAGACTTTCTATGTGGCGAAAATAACGACGCTAAATTGACAATCTAATGAAATGAAATAACGATTATAACGATACTAAAATTGAATATACAATAACATATAAAGAAAATAACAATCAACATAGAAAACATAAAGACATTAAACAAAGGATAAAATAGAAATACCTAGGTGATGATCAACAACAAAAGTGATAACAATAATAGAAATCCCTTGCATAGAATAATCGTTCCTTGAATTACAACACTTGTACCCAATAAAGAAGATTACAATGATTGAAATTCTTATTGATCTAAGCTAAGATTTTGATGTAGAAAGGACAGAAATAAACTAAGAACTAAAGAAGAAGAAAATGAGAGAAGGGAGGCTAGTTCTCCCTCCTCCTAATCTAAAGAGAAGTTTAAGAAGAGAAGAGATTATTGTAAAGAGGATGTGTTGAGAAGAGTGGCTGGAGCATCCTTTATATAGCACTAGGGTTTCGTGGGGAAGGGGTCGAGCATTGAACATATAGGACAAAAGGAGGAAGTTGAAGCAATTTGCTCGAAGCAGCAGGGATACCCGATCGGGTACACACTTACCCGATCGGGTAAGTTGTCATCTGGGTCCTTTGACTCTTGTTTCATCTCCCCTTGCATATGACTTGACTTCCAACATCCCCTTTGACCTCTTGAGTCGGGTTTGTTGATAGGGTTTGATGTAAAGCGATGAATTCTTCGCCCAACTGTTTGATCTTCCGACAACTGCGACATCGTCTTTACTCCTTCTCTATTTTGAATTAGTGAACCTTCTTGAAATGCCTTTCACTTGGTCAAGCTTGCTTCTTCAAATCGTCGGGTTCTAGGCAAATGCTCGGGAATATAGAAAAAGGGCGTAGAAACGTCACTTTCCCTACAAAACAGGTTAGAACATAGGAATTTGCCTAGAAGACGATATTAGCTCATAAAACGGCTTAACAAAGCACAAATGACATATAAAACCGAGCTAAAATGGGGATTAAAATCATACAAATATTCACTTATCAAACTCCCCCAAGCTAAACCCTTGCTTGTCCTCAAGCAAACATAACAAACAATACCAGGACAAGGGTTGCAAGCATTGGCTACTACACCATCAAGAAACAAATCTCAACGTAAAACTTTAGAAACATAATGAATCATAACCCAAAAACAACGTGGGCAAGAATGATACATAAACATGGCTGAGAGTTACATAACGGCGCAGCACAAAGAATTTCACTACAGAATTTTCGGCTCTTGCATGATCTTTTTGACAAATGGACTCTCACGGCACACTCGAACACTCATGTATGAAAAAGGTGATTTCTTTATGTGTAAATGTTTTTGAGACACTCACCTATCTACGACTTATGAAAATGTGTCCGCAATCTAATATGGTAAACAATTCAAAACACAAGTCAAAGATCACAATGCACATAGAAAAGAAGCCGAAAAGATGAGAAGAAGGCTTTGGGAAATGGGTGAAAGGTGGACAAACAGTTATGGTCATGTGAAGGTTAGAATGAGCTAGCAACTGACCAATGATAAATGAATACTCAATCCAAACTTTCGATCAATCTCCCAGAAGACGGATAACGAAGCCTAAAAGCAACAAATTGGCTTATTACACACGAAACACAAGGGTAAACTCCTTCTGAATATTGACTTGACATTTCTTAGGAGATACTCACAACTTCTTCTTTTATTTCTTTTTATTTCTTTTCTATTCTCTTTTTTCTTTTTTTTTTCTTTTTCTTTTTTTTTTCTTTTCTATTCTGAACATAACATTGCTTCTTGAACATTTTGGTTCTACCAAATTCACTTTGACATAAAAGAACAAAATCTTCTCAAAAGAGCACCCATACACCATAGTCTAGCTACTAGCTCAAAAGGTAGGTAGTTTTTATGTGTAGCTATTATTTTGTGAAACATTTGTATGAAGGGGCTAATTTTGAGGTGTAATTCAAAGTGAAAAAGGCTTCAAATCTTAGTGAATCATGAATGCACTGCTTATAGGAATGAAATGAGAACCATACTTATGCGTTTTGACATGACACACATCACAAGGAGAATTACACACACCTAGATGAGACTGGGTATAGATGTACCAGCCTAAGGAGGTTCTACCTTACAATATATGTAACTTGCCAAATGTCAAGATCAAGCGTACTCATCTATAGATTCATTCCATGCCTACTGTGTACAAGACATCCCCATGTATACACAATTCAACGAATATTGAATCATTATCTTTTAAAAGCTTTAAGTTTGGGAAATGTAACATGATAGCATAGTAAAAAAGCAAGCAAAGCATGAAAAGCATTCAATTATGTTCAGAAATTTTTAAATTTTCTCAAAAATCTTCTTTTTCTTTTTATTCAAAATTTGAAAAATGATAAACTAAAATGCAAAATGGGAAAATGCAATCCCTCCCCCAAGCTAAACATCACATTGTCCTCAATGTGAGCACAAAGACAAAATATGCAAAGAGATGCTTAATGGGGAAAAGGAAAAATGAAAGAAGAGTGAAGCTTACTAGTCAGCGCGAACTCTTCCAAGCTAGTCTTTTGGACTTGACAAAGAAGGTCTTTATAGATTCTTCAAAAACTCTTTCATCTGCAAAATAAATCCTAACAATGAAAAAGGGAATAAAAATGCAAAAATAAAAGGAACACGGGTTGCCTCCCGAGAAGCGCAATTTAAAAGTCTTGCTAGACTCCATTTCTTTCTTTGATCATCCTTTATCTTTAAGCTCACTATCATCCAAGCTCATCTTCATAGCGTTCTTTACATTCTCCATCCATGCCAAGCTTTTCCGAGAATAGCCCCTTCTAGCACTTTCAGCAGTAGTGCTTTTAGTATGTTCACCTGCAAGAGAATCAACACTAACATGTGCCTCCAACGGATCCGTCAGTAAGGATCGAGGCATAGAAGAAACAATAGAAGAGTCATCAACATCAAGCACATAGCATGAGTCTTCTTACACATGACTCCTAACGGTGGAATTTTTACTAAAGGTCACCTTGTCATCTCCTATCTCTAATGTCAACTTCCCATTCTTGACATCAAAAACTGCACCAGTGGTGTGCAAAAAGGGTCTTCCCAAAATGATTGGGATTTGAGAGTCCTCGGTCATGTCAAGTACAAGAAATTCAACGGGAATGAAAAACTTACCAACTTTGACGGGCACATCTTCTAAAACACCCATAGGTTTTTTTAGAGAACGGTCCGCCATTTGCAAAGTAATATTAGTGCATTTCAAAGCACCCATGTTAAGTTTTTCAAACATAGAAAAGGGCATGACACTTACACTAGCCCCTAGGTCGCAAAGGGCCTTATGAATGGTATACGTGCCTATAGTGCAAGGGATGGTGCAACAAAACTTGTTGCATTGTCACTCGTTTTTGTGCTAATACAACCGTCCATGGGAATGTCCAAGTACACATCCCAAATGAAGGCAATTTAGGGGATCAACATTAGCATCTTGAGCTTTCAATTGTATGGGCCTGACTTTCAAGCTTCATATTTCAAGTTCTACTCGTGCAAATCCTTTGATTCTTGAGTCATTGGAAAGCTTATGGTCTTGGGTATACAATGAATTTGGAATCAGCCCAAGAGCAGGTACGTAGTTTGAGTTATGGCTGCTACAAGATATCCCCTACAGAAGAGTGCAATGTAGAGATCAGTCTGACCCCCTCTTGCCAAATGGATCATAACTGAAGATTGGAGCATGCTATTTGTGTGATTCCAAATGAAGGGGAAAGATAACTCATTTAGCTTTCAAATGGTACCTTGGGGTTCTCCTACATCATCCTAAAGAGAATGTTATGGCCTGAGCAAAACGGGTATAGTTAGTGGCAAGTCTGCTGGGTATGTGATTAAGACCAATCTGCACTCAAAGTTTCATAACTCCAAATATACTTAATATTTAGGGGTGATTCTTTTTGGAGGAGAAATCTAACATCCATAGCTTTCATATGAGCTATCATGGGTCTTCAAATTCATCCTGAGCAGAGAGTTATGAGTGTTACAAAATGCAATCAGAAGGGTCCATGTCCTATCTCACCCGGTTCAGGTCCAACATCAAAGAGCTTCGTCCAAGGCAACCCCTAACATGAATTAAGTTGTTCCAAGGCCTAATACTCCTATTTTAGGGTCTTAGGAAGATAAAAGTCCAGGATAGTTTTTGCTAATTCACAATAAAAGAGCAGGTTTAGCTAAGAACAAACAAATGGGTCCAGATAGGGACATTTCAGCATTGTCTTGTACCAAGGCTGTTTTGGGTGCTATATGTGGCTAGGCAAGACAAGGGCACGACTTGAAAGACATCCTAACCCTTTGTACTTGAAGATGGTAGCTGCCAAGCCCAAGCTCCAAGGTCTTACACATCTTAATTGACCTTGCACAACAAGACAAAGAGGAGCAGCCTGTTTTCTGTCTTATGCTTTATGCTTTATTACTTTATGCTTTTGTATCCTAGTTAGTATTCTGATTTGTGTAATGCCAAGGCCACGACTTATTGTACATTAGATGATGAATTTGAGACCCTTAGATGTGTCTCTCTTGGCCACGACCTTTGTTTCCAATTTCTAAACTCATGGCTGTGTGCTTGAGTCCCTTCTTTGCTTAGTGCTAGAAGAGTGTTGTTTGAGTCTTTGCTGAGTTGCTGGAGTCATTCATCACAACCTCTATCCATTGGCTTTTTGCTTTGGAAGAGTACTATCTTGTTCTTACTTCATTTTCTTATAAAATTCAGAAACTTTCAACACAACAACAAGTCCAATTCAAGTCCTTTGTGTCTTCATTTGTGTGTGTGTCTCACAAGCATTAAAACCTACTGAAATCTATACTTTTCTGAGAGTTTTCGTTGCAATTGGTTATCAGAGCTTTGGTTTGTGAGTTTATGTTTCCCTACCTACATTATAAACACAAAACAACCTGTTTTCTAACTTGATGCAATTCTGAAATTCTAATGGCTAAACCAGTAGCCAAGGGTGTTATCCCTTATGTTTCATGTCTTAAGTTGAATCTCCATGAGCTTGACTCTCTTACCAAGTCCATGACAGTTGCTAGGAAGAAGTTGCAAGCTCTTACAAAAGGGTATGATGTTGAGGTGCTTCCAAAGAAGATAACCTTCAACTATGGTGTTCCAAGGGAGCCTAAACCACCTGATTTGTACCAAGGGGAGTACCACCTGCCACATGAGTTTTCTAAGTCCTCTCCTACTCTTGGGAGCAAAGGTAAAACACCATTACTTCCTTCCTTTAATGGTGAAAACAGTAGAGCATTTGTGTCTTGGTTGTATGATGTTGAATGCTACTTTGAGCACAAGTGTTATTCTGAAAAAAGGAAGCTTGAACTTGTTGTGTCTTGTTTAAAGGATTTTGCGTTGTTATGGTATAATACTCTTAAACTTTCAAGGAGAAGGGAAGGGAAGAGTATGATTAGTTCTTGGTTTAAACTTAAAAGGAACATGAAACAAGAGTATCTACCTTGTTCTACCATGGAGGATTTGTGGACTGAACTAAAAGCCCTTAAACAAAGTTCATTGTGTGTCCTTGAATATGCTAAGTTGTTTGAGGACCTACACTTTGTTTGTGATATGAATGTTGAGGTTGTGCAAAAGGGAATTAGATTTTACCATGGCTTGAAATCTGAAATTGCAAAGAGAATTGATGTAGAAGTGTTGTATCCATATGATGATTTGCTTGAGTTAGCCTTATATGTTGAGAAGATCTTAGTAAGGCATACAAATCATGAGGTCTTAACTAAAGGGGATAGTTTAGAAGCCATCACAAAAAAATGTAACAACCCAAAAAATGCCGATTTTTCTAGTTAAAATATTTACTAACACTTTTCAGTAGAACTTAAGTTTTTAAAATAGGAATTTTTGTTCCGAGTCTTATTTTGAAAATCCGCGTTCGTATTTGGAATTTTTGAGGGATTCCATGAAAAGACCGTTTTTAGTCATCTTTGACTTTTCTTGACTTTTAAGTCGTCTTTGACTTTTCCTTGACTTTTTAAAGTCGTCAGTGACTTTTTCTTGACTTTTAAGTCGTCCTAAACTTTTCTTGACTTTTAAGTCATCTTCGACTTTTCTCGACTTTTCAGTCAACTTTGACTTTCGTTGACTTTCCCGACTCACCTCGTAAAATGAATGACCGAAATTTTATTTTGAAAAAAAATAAATTTTATTTATTTTTATTAAGATTTATTCGGATTTATGAAAATTTAATATAATTATTTTGAATTTATTCGGAATTAAAGAATAACTTTTACGGGTTTAACCCAAACGTCATTTAACTATTCCCGGGTCAACTTAAGTTCCGAAACACGACTTTGACATGAGTCACACGCCCCATGTCACTTTTTTTCCACTCATATTAGATCTTTTAATTAATATGATTAAACTAATAAAAATATCTAAGATATTTGTAACTTTATCGGTCTGTCAACTGAAACTCCGAAAATCGCGTAAAAACAGACCCGATTCCTTTCCAAATCACACGTCTCTTTTTCCCCTCTTAAGCCTTGATATTTTCTTTCTTTTCATTACTCACCAACAACTTTTCATTTTACAATCAATCAAATTAAGATCTAATTAATCGTTCTTCATCGTTCTTCATTCGTTCTTCGTCGTTCTTCATTCGTTCTTCGTCGTTCTTGAGCAAAATCATCATAAAAACTTCATTTCTTAATTAAATCCGTCCTAACTTATATTTCTAGAATCTCCTCTTCGCTCTCCATCTTCAAGTACGGTTTATTTTCAATTCCGACAAAATCGTTTTCAACACTTTAATTATGGAAAATCAAGTTTTAATTCTAACAAATATTTTTCTTGTCATTTCTTAGAGGGGAAGATTTTGAAGACGAGTTTGGTGACTCGTATATTTTAGGAGAAGACTAGAAGACGGGTTTCTTATTTTCTTAGTTCTTATTATTTTGGTGCTACTTGATGTTAGCTAGCTAAGGTAACGATTCCGAGTTACTCGACGGATAAATGTTACATAGCTTTGGTTTTTCTTTAGTTTTGGTTCATCTTTCTATTTTTGTAATGTTGTTGTATTTATGATTTTTTTCCGGTAGTAACATGATAAAGTAGTGGTTTTTTTGAAATGTGTATGAATTTATAATATGTTTAGTGTTCTTGATGAACTTTGATGATTTTTCATAAGTTATGATTTTTATGTTGTGTAGGAAATTTATAATATGTTTAGTGTTCTTGATAAACTTTGATGATTTTTCATAAGTTATGATTTTTATGTTGTGTAGGAAATTTTAATATGTTTAGTGTTCTTGAGGAATTTGGATGAATTATTTTTAATCATGATTTTTGTATGATGGTTGTTAAAAATGGTGTTTGATTAATTAAAACATGTTAGAAACAATTTGGGTGAGTGTTGGTGGTGGCCGGAAAATGGCTGGAAAAACCGGACCAAACCAGCCGGTCCAGGCCGGTCCAGACCGGTCGGGGTTGGTCAAGGGTGGGTCCGGGTTTTGGTTGTTGGGTTGTGTCGATGTTTGATTGTTTGGTTGTTGTTTTGACGGGTTTTAATTATGTTAAGCATGCGGGAAATAATTAGAAACGGGTTTTAGTAAAATCGTTAAAAAGGTCAAAACAGCCCAAACAGGCCGTGGGCCCATCCAGGCCCATGTTGGGTTCGGCCCAAAAGTCAGCCCGTGGGTCCCACTTTGGGACTTGTGACGGTTTTTGAGTTATCGTTATTTTTATCGCGTTTTATAATAATTAGCAAGTGAGAAATATTAATAAGTAAAATATTTAATTAAAAAGGTTTTTCATAAAATTACTATTTCTCACATGTTAAAAATTATAATACGAGATGGTAGTTTAAATTGATATCCGTTAAGTTAAACGGGTTTTCGTATGATTTTAATAATTCACATGTTAGAAATAGAATGAAATAACATGAAATGAATGTGATATTCTTATGTTCAAGCCTCGAGGGCTAAGACTCTGTTTCTAGCCGGTTTGACCAACCGGGTTTGGTCAAACTAAGATCTAGTCAGCCCCGTTTTGACTGATGACCCGTCGCGGGACTCGGGTCGGGGATTTGTCTTCAGGTAAGGGTTTATTTAATGAATGAATGAATGAGCCTTAGTAGATATGAGGCGATATGATATTTGAAGATGATTTATATGCAATTAGTCACATGATAGGATGTTTTTCCCGTGACTGTTTAATTATATGGTTGGTGTCGTGTTGACTAAGTACCCATAGAGAATTATGAGTATATGGCGTCTTGACCATTCTAATTCTAAATGAGTATCTTGGACCATGACATTGATAGGCCCGTACTATCTTTAACGAGGATATGGAGTTTGCGGCTTGATAGCTTCTGTGTCCCGGCTTGGTGGGTTTATATCCAAGTCGGGGTATGGCTGCCATTGTTTCCACTTTGGGAAATGGAGCCAGTTTAAGTACTAGCCAACCCCTTTGATGGATCTTCTTAGGGTGTACTCATGGGATTGTATCATGGGTCTTGGATGCGATGTTTTTCCGCATTTCTCTGGGTCTGCGCAGTCTAGGTTTAGGGTTGAGTCGTATCTTGGACAGGTTTTTGAGAGGAACCTCGGAGCTAATATGTGCTTTGGATG
>JAIUZE010040019.1:0-11588 GCA_022085475.1 Heliosperma pusillum | reverse complement strand
ATGATGCGGCTGCGTAGATCTCGAGGAGCTAATAAATTTGAAAAAAAAACGGGCCCCAATCGGACACTCCGAGGGCAGGTTACG
Organism: Heliosperma pusillum; assembly: GCA_022085475.1. NCBI lineage: Eukaryota > Viridiplantae > Streptophyta > Magnoliopsida > Caryophyllales > Caryophyllaceae > Heliosperma > Heliosperma pusillum. The sequence continues at coordinate 11,504 of JAIUZE010040019.1, read as the reverse complement.
GTCGCTCGAAGATACGGGGACGTAACGGGATGTTTTTGATGGAAAAAGAATGATGAGGTATAAAACTAAAATTTGTGGGGAAATGTAGGGGTTTGCGATCATACCAGCACTAATGCACCGGATCCCATCAGAACTCCGCAGTTAAGCGTGCTTGGGCGAGAGTAGTACTAGGATGGGTGACCTCCTGGGAAGGCCTCGTGTTGCACCCTTTTTTAAAAGTTTTCGATATTTTTCACGTTAGCTGTTCCCGTTTGGTTTTTTTTTATCTTAATGATGCAGATGCGTAGATCTCGAGGAGCTAATGAATTTGAAAAAAAAACGGGCCCCAATCGGACACTCCGAGAGCAGGTTACGACCGCTCGAAGGTAAGGGGACGTAACGGGAGGTTGTTGATGTAGAAAAGCATGCTTTGAGGTAATAAAAGTAAATTTGTGGTGGAAATGTATGGGTGCGATCATACCAGCACTAATGCACCGGATCCAATCAGAACTCCGCAGTTAAGCGTGCTTGGGCGAGAGTAGTACTAGGATGGGTGACCTCCTGGGAAGGCCTCGTGTTGCACCCCTTTTTTAAACGTTTTCGATATTTTTCACGTTAGCTGTTCCCGTTGGGTTTTTTTTGACTTATATGAAGATGCGTAGATCTCGAGGAGCTAATAATTTGAAAAAAAAACGTGGCCCAACGGACACTCCGATGAGAGGTTACGACCGCTCGAAGATACGGGAACGTAACGAGATGTTGTTGTTGCACAAGAGCATGATTCGAGGTAATAAAACTAAATTTGGGGTGGAAATGTATGGGTGCGATAATACCAGCACTAATGCACCGGATCCCATCAGAACTCCGCAGTTAAGCGTGCTTGGGCGAGAGTAGTACTAGGATGGGTGACCTCCTGGGAAGGCCTCGTGTTGCACCCCTTTTTTAAAAGTTTTCGATAGTTTTCACGTTAGCTGTTCCCGTTTGCTTTTTTTGACCTTAATGATGCAGATGCGTAGATCTCGAGAAGCTAATAAATTTGAAAAAAAAACGGGCCCCAATCGGACACTCTGAGAGCAGGTTACGACCGCTCGAAGGTACGGGGACGTAACGGGATGTTGTTGATGTAAAAAAGCATGATTTGAGGTAATAAAACTAAATTTGTGGTGGAAATGTATGGGTGCGATCATACCAGCACTAATGCACCGGATCCCATCAGAAATCCGCAGTTATGCGTGCTTGGGCGAGAGTAGTACTAGGATGGGTGACCTCCTGGGAAGGCCTCGTGTTGCACCCCTTTTTTAAAAGTTTTCGATATTTTTCACGTTAGTTGTTCCCGTTTGCTTTTTTTTTGACCTTAATGATGCAGTTGCGTAGATCTCGAGGAGCTAATAAATTTGAAAAAAAAACGGACCCCAATCGGACACTCCGAGAGCAGGTTACGACCGCTCGAAGGTACGGGGACGTAACGGGATGTTGTTGATGTAAAAAAGCATGATTTGAGGTAATAAAACTAATTTTGTGGTAGAAATGTATGGGTGCGATCATACCAGCACTAATGCACCGGATTCCATCAGAACTCCGCAGTTAAGCGTGCTTGGGCGAGAGTAGTACTAGGATGGGTGACCTCCTGAGAAGGCCTCGTGTTGCACCCCTTTTTTAAAAGTTTTCGTTATTTTTCACGTTAGCTGTTCCCGTTTGCTTTTTTTTTTACCTTAATGATGCAGATGCGTAGATCTCGAGGAGCTAATATATTTGAAAAAAAAACGGGCCCCAATCGGACACTCTGAGAGCAGGTTACGACCGCTCGAAGGTACGGGGACGTAACGCCGGAGGTGTGGATGTAAAAAACCCATGATTGAGGTAATAAATATAAAACTAAATTTCTGGTGGAAATGTATGGGTGCGATCATACCAGCACTAATGCACCGGATCCCATCAGAACTCCGCAGTTAAGCGTGCTTGGGCGAGAGTAGTACTAGGATGGGGGACCTCCTGGGAAGGCCTCGTGTTGCACCCCTTTTTTAAAAGTTTTCGATATTTTTCACGTTAGCTGTTCCCGTTTGGTTTTTTTTTTTTACCTTAATGATGCAGATGCGTAGATCTCGAGGAGCTAATGAATTTGAAAAAAAAACGGGCCCCAATCGGACACTCCGAGAGCAGGTTACGACCGCTCGAAGGTACGGGGACGTAACGGGATGTTGTTGATGTAAAAAAAGCATGATTTGAGGTAATAAAACTAAATTTGTGGTGGAAATGTAAGGGTGCGATCATACCAGCACTAATGCACCGGATCCTGTCAGAACTCCGCAGTTAAGCGTGCTTGGGCGAGAGTAGTACTAGGATGGGTGACCTCCTGGGAAGGCCTCGTGTTGCACCCCTTTTTTAAAAGTTTTCGATATTTTTCACGTTAGCTGTTCCCGTTTGGTTTTTTACCTTAATGATGCAGATGCGTAGATCTCGAGGAGCTAATGAATTTGAAAAAAAAAAACGGGCCCAATCGGACACTCCGAGAGCAGGTTACGACCGCTCGAAGGTAAGGGGACGTAACGGGATGTTGTTGATGTAGAAAAGCATGCTTTGAGGTAATAAAAGTAAATTTGTGGTGGAAATGTATGGGTGCGATCATACCAGCACTAATGAACCGGATCCCATCAGAACTCCGCAGTTAAGCGTGCTTGGGCGAGAGTAGTACTAGGATGGGTGACCTCTTGGGAAGGCCTCGTGTTGCACCCCTTTTTTAAAAGTTTTTGATATTTTTCACGTTAGCTGTTCCAGTTTGCTTTTTTTTTTTACCTTAATGATGCAGATGCGTAGATCTCGAGGAGCTAATAAATTTGAAAAAAAAAACGGGCCCCAATCGGACACTCTGAGAGCAGGTTACGACCGCTCGAAGGTACGGGGACGTAACGGGATGTTGTTGATGTAAAAAAAGCATGATTTGAGGTAATAAAACTAAATTTGTGGTGGAAATGTATGTGTGCGATCATACCAGCACTAATGCACCGGATCCCATCAGAACTCCGCAGTTAAGCGTGCTTGGGCGAGAGTAGTACTAGGATGGGTGACCTCCTGGGAAGGCCTCGTGTTGCACCCCTTTTTTAAAAGTTTTCGATATTTTTCACGTTAGCTTTTCCCGTTTGCTTTTTTTTTTACCTTAATGATGCAGATGCGTAGATCTCGAGGAGCTAATAAATTTGAAAGAAAAACAGGCCCCAATCGGACACTCCGAGAGCAGGTTACGACCGCTCGAAGGTACGGGGACGTAACGGGATGTTGTTGATGTAAAAAAGCACTATGATTTGGATAACTAAAACTTAAATTTGTTGGTGGAAATGTATGGGTGCCATCAACCAGCACTAATGCACCGGATCCCATCAGAACTCCGCAGTTAAGCGTGCTTGGGAGAGAGTAGTACTAGGATGGGTGACCTCCTGGGAAGGCCTCGTGTTGCACCCCTTTTTTAAAAGTTTTTGATATTTTTCACGTTAGCTGTTCCCGTTTGCTTTTTTTTGACCTTAATGATGCAGATGCGTAGATCTCGAGGAGCTTATAAATTTGAAAAAAAAACGGGCCCCAATCGGACACTCCGAGAGCAGGTTACGACCGCTCGAAGGTACGGGGACGTAACGGGATGTTGTTGATGTAAAAATGATTGAGGTAATAAAACTAAATTGTGGTGGAAATGTAGGGTGCGATATAACCAGCACTAATGCACCGGATCACATCAGAACTCCGCAGTTAAGCGTGCTTGGGCGAGAGTAGTACTAGGATGGGTGACCTCTTGGGAAGGCCTCGTGTTGCACCCCTTTTTTAAAAGTTTTCGATATTTTTCACGTTAGCTGTTCCCGTTTGATTTTTTTTTGACCTTAATGATGCAGATGCGTAGATCTCGAGGAGCTAATAAATTTGAAAAAAAAATGGGCCCCAATCGAACTCCGAGGAGCAGGTACGACCGCTGAAGGTACTGGGGGAGTAACGGGAGTTGTTGATGTAAAAAAGAATGATTTGAGGTAATAAAACACTAAATTTGTGGTGGAAATGTAGGGTGCGATATACCAGACACTAATTGCACCGGATCCATCAGAACTCGCAGTTAAGCGTGCTTGGGCGAGAGTGAGTAATAGGATGGGTGACCTCGTGGAAGGCCTTGTGTTGCACCCCTTTTTTCCAAAAGTTTTCGATATTTTCACGTTAGCTGTGCTCGTTTGCTTTTTTTTTTGACCTAATGATGCCGATGCGTAAGATCTCGAGGAGCTAATGAATTTGAAAAAAAAACGGGCCCAAATCGGACACTCCGAGAGCAGGTTACGACCGCTCGAAGGTAAGGGGACGTAACGGGATGTTGTTGATGTAGAAAAGCATGCTTTGAGGTAATAAAAGTAAATTTGTGGTGGAAATATATGGGTGCGATCATACCAGCACTAATGCACCGGATCCCATCAGAACTCCGCAGTTAAGCGTGCTTGGGCGAGAGTAGTACTAGGATGGGTGACCTCCTGGGAAGGCCTCGTGTTGCACCCCTTTTTTTAAAAGTTTTCGATATTTTTCACGTTAGCTATTCCCGTTTGCTTTTTTTTGACCTTAATGATGCAGATGCGTAGATCTCGAGGAGCTAATAAATTTGAAAAAAAAACGGGCCCCAATCGGACACTCCGAGAGCAGGTTACGACCGCTCGAAGGTACGGGGACGTAACAGGATGTTGTTGATGTAAAAAAGCATGATTTGAGGTAATAAAACTAAATTTGTGGTGGAAATGTATGGGTGCGATCATACCAGCACTAATGCACCGGATCCCATCAGAACTCCGCAGTTAAGCGTGCTTGGGCGAGAGTAGTACTAGGATGGGTGACCTCCTGGGAAGGGCTCGTGTTGCACCCCTTTTTTAAAAGTTTTCGATATTTTTCACGTTAGCTGTTCCCGTTTGCTTTTTTTTTGACATTAATGATGCAGATGCGTAGATCTCGAGGAGCTAATAAATTTGAAAAAAAAAAACGGGCCCCAATCGGACACTCCGAGAGCAGGTTACGACCGCTCGAAGGTACGGGGACGTAACGGGATGTTGTTGATGGAAAAAAAGCATGATTTGAGGTAATAAAACTAAATTTGTGGTGGAAATGTATGGGTGCGATCATACCAGCACTAATGCACCGGATCCCATCAGAACTCCGCAGTTAAGCGTGCTTGGGCGAGAGTAGTACTAGGATGGGTGACCTCCTGGGAAGGCCTCGTGTTGCACCCCTTTTTTAAAAGTTTTCAATATTTTTCATGTTAGTTGTTCCCGTTTGCTTTTTTTTTGACCTTAATGATGCAGATGCGTAGATCTCGAGGAGCTAATAAATTTGAAAAAAAAACGGGCCCCAATCGGACACTCCGAGAGCAGGTTACGACCGCTCGAAGGTACGGGGACGTAACGGGCTGTTGTTGATGTAAAAAAAGCATGATTTGAGGTAATAAAACTAAATTTGTGGTGGAAATGTATGGGTGCGATCATACCAGCACTAATGCACCGGATCCCATCAGAACTCCGCAGTTAAGCGTGCTTGGGCGAGAGTAGTACTAGGATGGGTGACCTCCAGGGAAGGCCTCGTGTTGCACCCCTTTTTTAAAAGTTTTCGATATTTTTCACGTTAGCTGTTCCCGTTTGCTTTTTTTTTGACCTTATTGATGCAGATGCGTAGATCTCGAGGAGCTAATAAATTTGAAAGAAAAACAGGCTCCAATCGGACACTCCGAGAGCAGGTTACGACCGCTCGAAGGTACGGGGACGTAACGGGATGTTGTTGATGTAAAAAAGCATGATTTGAGATAATAAAACTAAATTTGTGGTGGAAATGTATGGGTGCGATCATACCAACCATATGCCACCGGATCCCATCAGAACTCCGCAGTTAAGCGTGTTGGGCGAGAGTAGTACTAGGATGGGTGACCTCCTGGGGAAGGCCTCGTGTTGCCACCCTTTTTAAAAGTTTTCGAATTTTCACGTTAGCTTGTTCCCGTTTGCGGTTTTTTTTACCTAATGATGCAGATTGCGTAGATCTCGAGGAGCTATAAATTGAAAAAAAAAACGGGGCCCCAATCGGACACTACGAGAGAGCGTTACGACCGCTCGAAGGTACGGGACGAAGGGATGTGGTTGATGTAAAAAAAAAAAGAATGATTGAGGTAATAAAAACTAAATTTGTGGTGGAAAGTATGGGTGCGATCATACCAGCACTAATGCACCGGATCCCATCAGAACTCCGCAGTTAAGCGTGCTTGGGCGAGAGTAGTACTAGGATGGGTGACCTCCTGGGAAGGCCTCGTGTTGCACCCCTTTTTTAAAAGTTTTCGATAATTTTCACGTTAGCTGTTCCCGTTTGCTTTTTTTTTGACCTTAATGATGCAGATGCGTAGATCTCGAGGAGCTAATAAATTTTAAAAAAAAACAGGCCCCAATCGGACACTCCGAGAGCTGGTTACGACCGCTCGAAGGTAAGGGGACGTAACGGGATGTTGTTGATGTAAAAAAGCATGATTTGAGATAATAAAACTAAATTTGTGGTGGAAATATATGGGTGCGATCATACCAGCACTAATGCACCGGATCCCATCAGAACTCCGCAGTTAAGCGTGCTTGGGCGAGAGTAGTACTAGGATGGGTGACCTCCTGGGAACGCCTCGTGTTGCACCCCTTTTTTAAAACTTTTCGATATTTTTCACGTAAGCTGTTCCCGTTTGCTTTTTTTTTGACCTTAATGATGCAGATGCGTAGATCTCGAGGAGCTAATAAATTTGAAAAAAAAAACGGGCCCCAATCGGACACTCCGAGAGCAGGTTACGACCGCTCGAAGGTACGAGGACGTAACGGGATGTTAATGATGTAGAAAAGCATGATTTGAGGTAATAAAAGTAAATTTGTGGTGGAAATGTATGGGTGCGATCATACCAGCACTAATGCACCGGATCCCATCAGAACTCCGCAGTTAACCGTGCTTGGGCGAGAGTAGTACTAGGATGGGTGACCTCCTGGGAAGGCCTCGTGTTGCACCCCTTTTTTAAAAGTTTTCGATATTTTTCACGTTAGCTGTTCCCGTTTGCTTCTTTTTTGACCTTAATGATGCAGATGCGTAGATCTCGAGGAGCTAATAAATTTGAAAAAAAAACGGGCCCCAATCGGACACTCCGAGAGCAGGTTACGACCGCTCGAAGGTACGGGGACGTAACGGGATGTTGTTGGTGTAAAAAAAGCATGATTTGAGGTAATAAAACTAAATTTGTGGTGGAAATGTATGGGTGCGATCATACCAGCACTAATGCACCGGATCCCATCAGAACTCCGCAGTTAAGCGTGCTTGGGCGAGAGTATTACTAGGATGGGTGACCTCCTGGGAAGGCCTCGTGTTGCACCCCTTTTTTAAAAGTTTTCGTTATTTTTCACGTTAGCTGTTCCCGTTTGCTTTTTTTTTTACCTTAATGATGCAGATGCGTAGATCTCGAGGAGCTAATAAATTTGAAACAAAACGGGCCCCAATCGGACACTCCGAGAGCAGGTTACGACCGCTCGAAGGTACGGGGACGTAACGGGATGTTGTTGATGTAAAAAAGCATGATTTGAGGAAATAAAACTAATTTTGTGGTGGAAATGTATGGGTGCGATTATACCAGCACTAATGCACCGGATCCCATCAGAACTCCGCAGTTAAGCGTGCTTGGGCGAGAGTAGTACTAGGATGGGTGACCTCCTGGGAAGGCCTCGTGTTGCACCCCTTTTTAAAAACTTTTCGATATTTTTCACGTTAGCTGTTCCCGTTTGCTTTTTTTTTGACCTTAATGATGCAGATGCGTAGATCTCGAGGAGCTAATAAATTTGAAAAAAAAACGGGCCCCAATCGGACACTCCGAGAGCAGGTTACGACCGCTCGAAGATACGGGGACGTAACGGGATGTTGTTGATGTAAAAAAAGCATGATTTGAGGTAATAAAACTAAATGTGTGGTGGAAATGTATGGGTGCGATCATACCAGCACTAATGCACCGGATCCCATCAGAACTCCGCAGTTAAGCGTGCTTGGGCGAGAGTAGTACTAGGATGGGTGACCTCCTGGGAAGGCCTCGTGTTGCACCCCTTTTTAAAAAGTTTTCGATATTTTTCACGTTAGCTGTTCCCGTTTGCTTTTTTTTTTACCTTAATGATGCAGATGCGTAGATCTCGAGGAGCTAATAAATTTGAAAAAAAAACGGGCCCCAATCGGACACTCCGAGAGCAGGTTACGACCGCTCGAAGGTACGGGGACGTAACGGGATGTTGTTGATGTAAAAAACCATGATTTGAGGTAATAAAACTAAATTTATGGTGGAAATGTATGGGTGCGATCATACCAGCACTAATGCACTGGATCTCATAAGAACTCGGCAGTTAAGCGTGCTTGGGCGAGAGTAGTACTAGGATGGGTGACCTCCTGGGAAGGCCTCGTGTTGCACCCCTTTTTTAAAAGTTTTCGATATTTTTCACGTTAGCTGTTCCCGTTTGCTTTTTTTTTACCTTAATGATGCAGATGCGTAGATCTCGAGGAGCTAATAAATTTGAAAAAAAAACGGGCCCCAATCGGACACTCTGAGAGCAGGTTACGACCGCTCGAAGGTACGGGGACGTAACGGGATGTTGTTGATGTAAAAAACCATGATTTGAGGTAATAAAACTAAATTTGTGGTGGAAATGTATGGGTGCGATCATACCAGCACTAATGCACCGGATCCCATCAGAACTCCGCAGTTAAGCGTGCTTGGGCGAGAGTAGTACTAGGATGGGTGACCTCCTGGGAAGGCCTCGTGTTGCACCCCTTTTTTAAAAGTTTTCGATATTTTTTACGTTAGCTGTTCCCGTTTGCTTTTTTTTTTGACCTTAATAATGCAGATGCGTAGATCTCGAGGAGCTAATAAATTTGAAAAAAAAACGGGCCCTAATCGGACACTCCGAGAGCAGGTTACGACCGCTCGAAGGTACGGGGACGTAACGGGATGTTGTTGATGTAAAAAAGCATGATTTGAGGTAATAAAACTAAATTTGTGGTGGAAATGTATGGGTGCTATCATACCAGCACTAATGCACCGGATCCCATCAGAACTCCGCAGTTAAGCGTGCTTGGGCTAGAGTAGTACTAGGATGGGTGACCTCCTGGGAAGGCCTCGTGTTGCACCCCTGTTTTAAAAGTTTTCGATATTTTTCACGTTAGCTGTTCCCGTTAGCTTTTTTTTTGACCTTAATGATGCAGATGCGTAGATCTCGAGGAGCTAATATATTTGAAAAAAAAACGGGCCCCAATCGGACACTCCGAGAGCAGGTTACGAACCGCTCGAAGGTATGGGGACGTAACGGGATGTTGTTGATGTAAAAAAGCATGATTTGAGGTAATAAAACTAAATTTGTGGTGGAAATGTATGGGTGCGATCATACCAGCACTAATGCACCGAATCCCATCAGAACTCCGCAGATAAGCGTGCTTGGGCGAGAGTAGTACTAGGATGGGTGACCTCCTGGGAAGGCCTCGTGTTGCACCCCTTTTTTAAAAGTTTTCGATATTTTTCAAGTTAGCTGTTCCCGTTTGCTTTTTTTTGACCTTAATGATGCAGATGCGTAGATCTCGAGGAGCTAATAAATTTGAAAAAAAAACGGGCCCCAATCGGACACTCCGAGAGCAGGTTACGACCGCTCGAAGGTACGGGGACGTAACGGGATGTTGTGATGTAAAAAAAGCATGATTTGAGGTAATAAAACTAAATTTGTGGTGGAAATGTATGGGTGCGATCATACCAGCACTAATGCACCGGATCCCATCAGAACTCCGCAGTTAAGCGTGCTTGGGCGAGAGTAGTACTAGGATGGGTGACCTCCTGGGAAGGCCTCGTGTTGCACCCCTTTTTTAAAAGTTTGCGATATTTTTCACGTTAGCTGTTCCCGTTTGCTTTTTTTTGAAATTATTGATGCAGATGAGTAGATCTCGAGGAGCTAATCACTTTGAAAGAAAAACATGCTCCAATACGGGAACTCGAGAGCAGGTTACGACGTCGAAGGGACGGGGAGTACGGGATGTTTTTGTTGTACAAAAGCAAGATTTGAGGTAATAAAGCTAAATTTGTGGTGGAAATGTATGGGTGCGATCATACCAGCACTAATGCACCGGATCCCATCAGAACTCCGCAGTTAAGCGTGCTTGGCGAGAGTAGTACTAGGATGGGTGACCTCCTGGGAAGGCCTCGTGTTGCACCCCTTTTTTAAAAGTTTTCGATATTTTTCACGTTAGCTGTTCCCGTTTGTTTTTTTTTTACCTTAATGATGCAGATGCGTAGATCTCGAGGAGCTAATGAATTTGAAAAAAAAACGGGCCCCAATCGGACTCTCCGAGAGCAGGTTACGACCGCTCGAAGGTAAGGGGACGTAACGGGATGTTGTTGATGTAGAAAAGCATGCTTTGAGGTAATAAAAGTAAATTTGTGGTGGAAATGTATGGGTGCGATCATACCAGCACTAATGCACCGGATCCCATCAGAACTCCGCAGTTAAGCGTGCTTGGGCGAGAGTAGTACTAGGATGGGTGACATCCTGGGAAGGCCTCGTGTTGCACCCCTTTTTTAAAAGTTTTCGATATTTTTCACGTTAGCTGTTCCCGTTTGCTTTTTTTTTGACCTTAATGATGCAGATGCGTAGATCTCGAGGAGCTAATAAATTTGAAAAAAAAAAACGGGCCCCAATCGGACACTCCGAGAGCAGGTTACGACCGCTCGAAGGTACGGGGACGTAACGGGATGTTGTTGATGTAAAAAAAGCATGATTTGAGGTAATAAAACAAAATTTGTGGTGGAAATGTATGGGTGCGATCATACCAGCACTAATGCACCGGATCCCATCAGAACTCCGCAGTTAAGCGTGCTTGGGCGAGAGTAGTACTAGGATGGGTGACCTCCTGGGAAGGCCTCGTGTTGCACCCCTTTTTTAAAAGTTTTCGTTATTTTTCACGTTAGCTGTTCTCGTTTGCTTTTTTTTTTGACCTTAATGATGCAGATGCGTAGATCTCGAGGAGCTAATACATTTGAAAAAAAAACGGGCCCCAATCGGACACTCCGAGAGCAGGTTACGACCGCTCGAAGGTACGGGGACGTAACGGGATGTTGTTGATGTAAAAAAAGCATGATTTGAGGTAATAAAACTAAATTTGTGGTGTAAATGTATGGGTGCGATCATACCAGCACTAATGCACCGGATCCCATCAGAACTCCGCAGTTAAGCGTGCTTGGGCGAGAGTAGTACTAGGATGGGTGACCTCCTGGGAAGGCCCCGTGTTGCACCCCTTTTTTAAAAGTTTTCGATATTTTTCACGTTAGCTTTTCCCGTTTGCTTTTTTTTGACCTTAATGATGCAGATGCGTAGATCTCGAGGAGCTAATAAATTTGAAAAAAAAACGGGCCCCAATCGGACACTCCGAGAGCAGGTTACGACCGCTCGAAGGTACGGGGACGTAACGGGATGTTGTTGATGTAAAAAAAAGCA
>JAIUZE010040011.1:0-14213 GCA_022085475.1 Heliosperma pusillum | reverse complement strand
TCACCTTAATCAAAGTAAAACCTAATGCACTACTAACTAATAGTCAGCGGTAAGCAAGGTATCGAATCCACAGGGAGGCGGTAGTATTCTAATCTGTTAAACTAAGTTCGTCTCTAAGGTAACAATTTCTGGGTTTGAGATTTGTTTTCTAAACTAAAAGCAATCAACAATAACAATAAATAATAACAACAACAATATCAATTATAACTAATAATAATAACAACTAGTAATAAGCAATAACAAACTAATAAGGTTGAAAACAATGAGATTAAAAGTCTAGGGTCACAGGTTCACTAGGATTATTGTTCAGGGGTAAGGATGAAATCAACTATCATGCAATAAAGTTATCTAAGGTCACAAGATCGGTCGATTCAATTATGCCCTTTAGATCTACAATTTAACATGAGATCGCTATCATTAAACGAGTTCTATTCAATTATCGTAGCCTATCTTAGTCTTAACCCGGTCGGTGTCAATCCTAATTTGCGAGACTAGTTAATTAATCCTGGCCAGTAATCAAACAACTAGAATTAAAACGATAATCAAACGATAACCATGCAATTGCAATTCAATCAATTAATCTACACCTTCTAACAATCCTAGATCCTCTTTCAACCCTAGAAAGAAAATTAGCTACTCATAACAATATAAATAACAACAATAATAATTAAAGCAAACATGATTAACAACAATGAAAGGAATAACAAAGAATAATTAAAGAACAAGAAGGTAATTAAATAAATAACTAAGAAAGATTGAAGAATACCGATTACAAGATGAACTAAAGACAATCGTCTTTGATGAAATAAATCCGGAGGCAAGCAAACTAAACTAGGGTTTATGATTTAAAGCCTAAGAGTATTAAAAAGCATAAGAAAGCATATGAGACGAGCTTTCTTTTTATATTACAAAAGATCCTACTAATTAGGTTAAAATTAAGGAAAACTCGAAAAAGCGCCGAAATAAAGACTTGCTCGATCGAGCAAGGGCCTTCTGCTCGATCGAGCAAGCTCTGACCACGACTCGACCGAGCAAGGTTGGACTGCTCGATCGAGCAAACCTTCCTTTAGCTCGTTTTCTTCACTTTCCTTCATTTCTTCTCTTTTCTTCCTCGATTCTCGTGCCTAGCTTCTACGATCCAACTCCGCCATGCTCCATATCATCTCAAAAAGCTCCAAATGCATCCAATCTGCATTTAAAACATAACAAAAACGGCAGAATCGATATTCTAGCTAAAATAGCATAGAATAAGCTAGGAAAGACGGTAAATCGAGTTAAATGTATCTAAGGGAGGCATAAAATATGTATATAAATAGTGATCATCAAACTCCCCCAAACCAATCCTTTGCTTGTCCCTAAGCAAAGCAATCGACACATACAAAGACAAACATACAAATGGTGAATGAAAAACTCAAAGCTAATGTTAATGCACATACAAATCCCAAGCTATCCATATCTATAACAAAGTAATGACCAAGTTGTACCAATAAAACAAATTCAAAGGTACGGAAAAGTAGAAAACGCAGCTCATAATCCAAGATTTTACATGATACCGTAGTATAGACAAAAACCAAATACCTTTCAATCTTGCAAGGCTCAATTTGTTGGATTCTCGCGGATTCACTCAAGCACTCATAAGTTTATGTAAAGGTGAGTTTTGTGAAGATAGAAAGAAATAGAAACACTCACTCAACTTATGAAACATGCATGCATTCTAATGTGATAGTAATTTCCCCAACAAATACGCATTCGCTACAAAGTACATGAATCAGGACAAAAAGGAAGGCTAATGGGTGAAGGTAGAAATGGGTGGTGCCAAGGCACGTTTGGGAATGTGGGGCTAAGACCGGTAGTCGCAGCGACACGTACCAAAACAAATCTACAAGACTAGCACAAACCAACACCAACTAGAGAAATCATCTTAAACTTTGACAATACAAGAGAGATATCGATATTGCTCTCTGAAAAATGGATTAGACTCTAGTAAATTCCCTTTCATTTTCCCTTGAATAATTCAATGAAGAAACAATTTTTTCTTTCTTTTTTTTTTTTTTTTCTTTTTCTCTTTTTCTTCTTTTTCATGATTTTCTTTTCATCATTTTTTCAATTCAAATCTTTTTTTTTTCTTTTTCTTCATCATTTTTTTTTTCTTTTCTTTTGCTTCACAACTTTTCTCAACAAAGGGAATAAATGACACAATTGCCAACATACTTGCTACACCCAATGATATTCTTTTTGAAATCCCGACCCAACCATAATAGACAAGTAGATAAGAAAAACATGCAACTGCGACTGTCCCGATAAGGTAGGCAAGTTCTAGGAATGTAGCTATTAGATAGGTTATGAAACAGGCTATAAATGCTCAAATGGGCTAAACATAGAGAACTCAATAATAAGGGTATAAAATCAAGTCTTTTTGGCTATGTGAGGCTTATTTGAACAAAAAGAATCACCTTTCCTCATGCACTTATCAAACGAACGCGTATAGTATCAAGAAACGAATGTCACACTTATGCAATTTGATGTTACACATTCCACAAGGAGTACCACACTCAAGCCTAAAAACAATGAGACCAGGTTATTGATGTTCCTGGCCTAGGAAGCTCTATAGACCTCAGAATTTTAAGTGGTTTACCAACAAAAATCGCCAAATCTAATTAGCATAAGGTATGTCAAAAACGGTCAAGACTTGTACTATGAGCTTTGTTTTCAAAAATAGCAAGTCAAAACAATGTACATGGATAACTTATTTGGGATTCAAATGCAAAAACAATGCAAATTATCATCATTGTAATTCAATTCACCAAGACTCGACCTAATAAAATAAAAACATGTTTTTGGATTTTGTAAATTTTCAATTTTTATGATTTTTTTCTTTTTAAATAAACTAAACACACAACTGAAATAAAGACTCTCCCCCAAACCTAAATGTCACAGTGTCCTCATTGTGACGCTAACAGCACAACATCACACAATCAACCAACAACAGCAACCTAAAGGACACTACTAACAAAAGGGAAAAGGGGAAATAGCTAAAAGAAAATACAATAAAAGAAAGTACAAGGATAGATAATACCAGCTTATAGACATAGCTTCCCCCAAACCAGCTGCAAAATGGGGGAGTAGTGACCAGCTGCCACTACTGCGCCTGATCATCATCATCATCATCATCGTCGCCCCTCTCAGCAGCACCAGAAGAAGAAGCCCGAAACGGGTCACCAAACCCACCAACTGGAGCATCCGGTTGGATAGGAGCTGTATACCAAGAACGACCCAGGCAACCATAATCGTGACTGAACTCCTGGGAAAACTGCTGAGGAGTCACCCCATAATTATCAAACACACCCGTCTCATCACCCGGACCTCGGTAGTAACTCGGCGGAGTCCAACCAGCAGTGGCATTAAGATCAGTCCGCATGAGGTTCTCCCAAAGTCCCCTCATCACCAAGTCATTGTTTATTCCTTGGTGAATCCTAATATCCCTCTCTAAAGCTGGATCATAGGTGTAGGCAGGTGGAGGGTAAGGGTAAGGAGCTGGGGTGGGTGTTGTTAAAGCGGGAATAGGGGTGGTGGAGCTGAGTAGAAGAGTTTAATCACCTAGCCCTCTAAGTAGTTTGAAACTACTGTGTTAATTTAATTTCTGCATGCCAACCAAACGAGTTTTGGCCAATTCACATGATTTGTCCAATTCAGGTGTTTTGTAAAATCATGGGACCGAAAATTAACTCTTGTATGCCAACCAAACGAGTCCTAAATAAAAAAGGGTTAAAATTGTCATTATAAACGTACACAGGTCAAATTTTTCATTTTGTCTGTGCATAGGTTCTACAAACGTTCACGAGTTGTACTAAATAAAAATGGTTTTAACAATAGCACGGGCTTGGAACAATTCAAAGTTGTTAAATTTTACTAATATTGGGTTATTCTTTATCCAAATAATATTGTCTAATATAAGAGTCGGGTTTGTACGAGATTGGCCATGTTATAAAACAAAGTAGAAACTCAAATTTGGCTAAGCAAAGCAAGATGACATATCGGACAACAACTAATCGACCAATGGACCCTAAGTTTCCTAATGCATCATTTATGTTAACTGTAGATGAAACATATGATTTAAATAATTAAATATAAAAATTTAAATATGAATTTAATTTTAAATCGCTCAACAAAAAGTTGGGATATTTTATTACTTTATTTTTAAATATAATTAACTTGAAAAGGTGATAATTAATTGATATAAGCATCATCTTTAATATATATTTTTTTACAATAATCAATTTTAAACTGCATACCCGTGCAATTTGCACGGGTTTAAAACTAGTTAAATTGATATTTGTGGGGATATGAGTGGGTTATGAGTGACATTATATGTAAATAAGATATTTTTTTTATGACGAGGGGGTTGAATCCTCCCGGGCCCATGCATTCCCGCACCACCACATGGACCATGTAAGCTACCCCCGGGGCTGCAGTGGCCAAGTGATCATCGCGTCAGCTGGTAGTCGAACCCAGGACCACTCAACTCCTGCATTTCTGCAAGTTTCAAAGTTTAACCTGACTACCACTAGATTAACACCACTTGGTTTAAAAGTGGTAGAGTGTCTGCAGTGGCTCATAAATAAGATGTTTTGATTAGGATAAAGTGGTCATTTTACATTCTTTTTTAGGAAAGTGATAGAGTGGAGTCGAATGGATGAAAAAGGAAATATGCTAGAGTGGAGTTGAAAGGAGGAAGTATTAACTTGGCAATGTGGAAAGCACTATTCATTTGTTTCAAAGTAGGTTTTGGATTTCCAAGACTCACTTTGAGACAAGTGAATAGTAAATTGTGAGTGTAAAAGTGAACTTAAGTGGTATCACTTTCTATTTGAGAGTATTTTTATGAATACGAGGGATAAGGTGGAAGAAATAAGTGAGTCGGGTGAAGTCTTAAGTATAAAATAATATTCCCTCCGTCCCGGTGAATTGTTATCTATTTTTATTTATGCTGTATCATTTATTTGTTATCTATTTCTATATTGGGTAAGTATTGAGCAAGTGGAATAGAGTGGGCAAGTGAACATACTTTCTGTAACATATTTGTCTCTTTTACATATTATATTCTTGCAGTGGTTTTTGAGTAGAAGAAAATATATAACAATTTATTACGACGGAGGGAGTAATATAATATTTTATTATTACTAAGACTTGTATTGAGTCTGTGATCAAACATAGCCTAGTGACATAAAACATTCCGGCCTATTGATCTGCCCCAACCACCTTGAGTTAACATTATGCCCCATCAGATCTTAACACGAGCTGCATCAGCCTTTTGAAGTATTTTAACTACTTCCTGTGTACATCTATTTTCTTTCTATTTGCTTTATTGCGGTTTTCAAGTCGTACTTCAATGGTAGTAGTATGCATCTCATTATCGAACTTGAGGGGTTTACAGTAATGAGTTAATATGACTTAACTAAAATTGTTGACCTCGAGTTCTTAAAAACACCATTTATAATCTTATCTGGCCCGATTTTAGATTAATATAAACTAAAAATTAAAGGATTTGGGTACTGAAACGTAATGTGGCAATTCTGGTATGATGTTATTTAAAAATAAAATGGCTTCCACATTGGTAGAAGATATTGATACTAGTTTCTAAAACCTTTAAGGACATCATAGTTTACTTGATTAAGAGCAATAATCTGTAAATGATGATGTCAAATCATCCCAATGGCCATATGCCCATATGATATGGGACTCTAAGCAAAAGACAAAGGATATGTGTCTTTCATTATTGTACTTCTTTCATAATTGCATGCTTGTTTAACTAATTTTGGAGAAACATTAACAAAGTCTAGATTTTGGTATGACATAGATGTAGGCCTGTAGGGTTATATTGTTATATCATCTCTTTAATAAAATATATCTTGTAATATACTTGGTCGATCACATTTGCTTGAATGATGAATTTGTTCAAATTATTCACCCTTTCTTGTCCATTGGTCAAAATTGAACATCTTTTGGCTCTTTTTTTTTTTTAAAACATGGACATTTCTAATTCTCATGAACTAGTTTTATTCCCGTGCAAAATTGCACGAGTTTGTTACTAAATTTGTTATAAAAAAAAATTTTAACTAAAATGTACGGAGTATAATATAAACAAGAAAATTATATAAGCATTTACACTAACATAAACGAAAATTTAAATATATCTGGTTATCATTCTAACACTCATATACTCTTAGCTTTTTTCCTCTCTCCTTCATCTTCTACTCTTTTATGTTGTTTGAGACATTACTTCTTTAGAATTTAGTTGACTCGCATCATTCTCAACTTTTTTTTTTCTATTTACCTAGATCCTTTAATTCAAATTTAACCTCATTACTTTAAAACATTAAATCTCAGTAATTTGGCCGATTACTTCGAAACATTTTATCACAAATTTCACACTAAAATTTGTTACATACGTCACTTGCGGTGGCCTGAGCATAATTGTGTTCTTGTTATTCTGGGTATGCCTAGAAATTTTCAGCAAAATCTTGAAAAATTTGTTACACAAATATCTTTTGTACTCACCCACTTCTCTCGTACCTATCCTTTCATTATCAATTCATCCTTTTTTATTGATATTCTAAACAAATAGACTTAATCTATCTCATTTACATCATATTCTGTGATTCATAACTCAATCTCCTACTGACGATTTTGACGATTATGAGAAGTATGTAATCTAATAATTTATCCTCCATTGTAATTTAAATAAATTAATTTTTTGAATTTTTTTTTGGCATACTTATGTAATTTAAACATAATTTTTATTTTTATATTTCATAATTACACGGATACTTAACAATGTAATTTTTTTATGGATGTAATTTTTTTATTATTACCTTAGTCGATTTATTACTGATGTCAAGTTTTTCTTGACTTCTAATATGTACATAATAAAATTCAATAAATTAAATATTTGATAAATTTTGGAATAGTAAAATTAAACTTGACTTCTAATAAATTTTGGAATAGTGAAATTAAACTGTACTTATTAAAGTCAAATAAAGAAAATAGAAAGAAATGAAAATGTGAAAAAAAAAAAAGGAGGTTGTGTAGATGATGTGGCGTAATGTAGAGTGTTTAAATGTTTCTGTTTTAATAGGATGAGGATTATAAATGGGATTTGTTATATCATACCCCCACTTGTTATGCCCCTTAATTGTGACAACCCTCGCGATAGCGGAAATAAAACATAACAAGCATGCGATTTATATAGCGGAAAATACGATATTTTTAAAACCTTTTTACATACCAAAATAAAAGTACGAGGAATGTCAAATAAATACAAACTAAAGTAGGATATACTACAAAGAGACGTAGTCTCTCAAAACGTGATCAAATATCAAGTTGTTTAGCAAACTAGCTAAGAAGCGTCTACGGGTGAATCGTCCAGGCCAACGCCCGCTAGGTCACACCCGAACCCAAAAACAAAGCAAGCAAAATCCATCCAAGCAACCTGTTCATCCATGAAAACATGAACGCCACAGTCAGTGGGGAGTAACTCCGGGTTCTCCCAGCCATATCACAAATAACATACTTAAACGGAAATACATAGGTAGAAGCATATATATATAAGTATACATGTGAATTACGAGAAGGATAAATAGGCATTCCAATATATAAAGATATAGGTACATGAAGTATAAAACCGTAATCATCATATTATAGATATACTCGGGGAAGACACCCTTAGGCAATTATATACTCACTAGGGCTTGCATCTCACCGATAACGGCATATACTTGATAAGAAAGAGACTTGACATATAAACCACGCCAAGTCATCCAACAGTCAAAATAATCAATCATATAATCATCCATCCAAACGTACGAATACGTTGACAACATCTCTCACGGTAAATGACATGCACTAGCACCATGTACATAGCAAGTATGATTAAAATCGCATCCACGGGATAAACATTTCCCTGAACGCATACACGATTAACATTTCGTATATGTAGACTCATTTCCTCCTGGTAGAACGACGATAATAATACGGTCCTAGTCTAAACCTGGCCAGACTCTCGGAATCACATATTCCGATTCGACATGCGATAAACATTTCGCATCCAAGACTCGGTCAATCATAGAAGCCGAGTACCCCAAATTCGGTCAACCTTCACGAAAGAGGCGGAAAAGAGCACAAGCATCATAACAAGCGGTACGCTACATGCAATGACACCACCTCGCAAGTATACGACATTTGACGGCCGGGTCGATCAACGCAAAGCGTTCGCCTCCCAACAACGTCGTCATATGCCCACTAAAACATGCAATTAAGCATTAAGGATACATCTCCTCGTTCCGACATTCCAGTCCAACGAGCGAGAAGGTAGCCGGGGAATGAGAGTTCATAGCACATAACAATTAGTGCTAAAACCATAACATATGTAAAACCGACTCAAAGTGGGATATATCAAAAACCGTCACAAAACATGCGATACAAGCGAATGGAACATCATATATTCTAAACATGAATATTTAAAGTCATTACGTAAATTTATACGATAAACGAAACATGCAAACTATTATAAATGAAAATATAAGAAAGAATAGCAAAGAGGAATGACAGCGTGTGCCAGCCGGTCAAGTGGACCGGCTGCCGGCTACCCGGCTGGCACCTCAGTCACATTTGGAAATTGTCAAAAATACAGCATGATCCAGCCGGTCAAATGGACCGGTTGCCGGCTACCCGGCTAGACCATATGTCACTTGAGAAAAGAAGAAGGAAATGAGATGTGTCTCAGCCGGTCGGCCGACTGAGACTTACTTATCACTAAAATTATCACGTAACATCAATAAAACATCAGCCAACTCCCAGCCGGTCAGCTGACCGTCGGCCGGTCGGCCGGTCGGCCAGCTGGGACAACATATGCACGAAAACCATCACTCAACAACAATGAACATCAACAAACATCAACTATCATCATCAATCATCAATACTCATTAACAATTATCAACAAACAATAACCATCATCAACAAACACAAATTCTATGAGTACTAATCCTATCCTAAATACGTTTACTAATATCAAAAACACATTAAAACACGTAATGATATCGAGTAACCCTTCACCGTTACCTTTACGCGTCTTCAAACGATTTCTAAGTCTTCCTCCACTAGGTAGTAATCTTTGTCGAGGTCTTGAAGGTCTCCACCTACAATTAGAGAACAAAAGATGAATATAATTCACCTTTGAGAAAGACGGATAAATTGAAAAGTGAGAAAGACAATAATTTTATTACCACAAAAGGTAGATGACGATGAGAGCGGAAGATTAAGATGAAAATAAGGAGATTTGGGTGAGTAATGAATGTGTCATGAGAAGCTTGAGTTGAGAAAGGAAATGGTGGTTAGCGTTTTGGTGGTTTGTTGAAGAAGAAGGTGAGTGGAAAAGTGAGTGAGGGAGTTAGGGTTATAAGGGGATATAAGGTGAGTAAGAGGAAAAATATGGAAAAAGCCCAAAAGCGGCTTAAGGCGTAACTCACACGGAATTTCGAGTAAAGTCCGATTACGAACTCGGATTTGCTAAATTAGACACGGGAAACTAAGTTCTAGACTAAATCTAAAATTACGCTGAAAAGTATCCGTATAATATTTTTAAAATACAAATAGGGTACTTTTACGGGTGTTACATTAATACTCTTTATATTCCTATTTTACCCTTTATCTGTCTAAAACATTTCTCAAATTAAATATCATTTTATTGAAAATGAGTACCGCAGTTCAACCACATTAAAATTATTTCAACACTAATAATGTTACTTCAATAACGAAATAAAACTTACTTAATCAACATAAATAAACTAGTATTCAACAATTTATACAAATTTTAAAATTAATTTTCATGCTCTGCTTAATATAAATATATTAAAAAAAACACTACATTATGCATTACGACTTAATTTAAAAATAAAATCGTAAAACAAAACAAATAAAAATTAAAAAAGAAAAGAAAAGAAAAAGAAGCCAAAACGTGTAGTGAACACGTCCAACCCCAGGCTGAGTAGTGTAAACTACACACCTTGGCCCAAGCTCGCCAAGCTCATACGTGTAATCTACACGACATGGCCATGGTGCACTCGTGTAGGCTACATGACTTGGCCAAGGCGCAGACGTGTGGGCTACACATTTTGGGCCATGGCGATTCGTGTAGTCCACACCTCTTTTCTTCCTTTTTTTTTTTTTTTAATTTGGGCCAATTTTCTATTTTTTTTGTTTTCCGCTTCAAAAATATCTGCAAATTAACATCATAATTGAAACAACATATCGTAATGATTATGGAAAAAAAGTAAATAATACTATACTGTAAATGATTATGCCGTAAGTAATAATGCAAGCGCAAATAGTTATAAAGTAAACTATATCGTAAATAATTATGCAAGTGTACAATATACCGTAAATAAAAAACATCACCGAAACCCAACTACGATAAAACAATAACTGTTATTATCAAAACCGTCTCTGAAACACATTTACGATAAAACGATAATTTTGTTTTTTACAAAACTTGTTTTGGATGGACAAGGGCAAAATAGGAAAACTTTAATATTAGGGGGAGTAACAAGTAAAACGGGAGGCGTGATATAACAATTTTGGAAATATACGAAGCCTTAATTCCGTAGTTCAATCTAAGCAAGGAGGCCAGCAAATTGTACTCCTCAGTGATCCTTGGTGTTTTTATACTTAAAAAAAAAAAGCTTACTCATGTGTTCGAAATTCATTAGCTAGTCTTTCTTAAGATGGAGGTATTTATATTAAGTTCAAAATGCATCAAATACAATCCCGCATGGACAATTAGGACGAATCTTTACATATTTAACTATCTTAAACTTAAGATCACCTTAATTGAGAATTTGCCAAAATATAGTTAGCTTACTTTTGAATCCGGTTATATTGAAAATTGTCTCATAAGATACAATGTCTCGTTGCTAATTTGACGACACAAGAAACATAAGGCTGTAGTAAGCTCAAAAATATTATGTATAATCTAAGTTAAATTAAGTTTTTATCGCAAAAAATTTAAATAACTTATAAATATCTAAAAAATCAGAAAAAATATATATAAACTCAATTATATAGTAAGTTTAATGTTGTATATCGGATATATGTTCCTATTTTCCTAGTGAGCTTATTGAGGTTATTTTGCTTTGTTATTTCGTCACGTGAGATATAAAGTTATTTTTCTTCTTTATATCTTAATTTTGTCTCATATATATATACTAGTTTTAAACCCGTGCAAAAATGCACGGGTATGCTTTTTTTTTTTTTTTTTTTAAAAATAGAAATATATTTATACAAAATAATCTTTCAAATAGATATAGGTATGGTTGTTTCGTACTTGATTCGTCTCTAGTATTCATTTACCTAAGAATAATATTAGCATGAAATGATCAATCAAAACTTGAAAACATAAGGTAAAAATGTATGTCCAATGTTTTGAACCGTACCCAAATTGAGTTGTATTCGTTAATGACTCAATCTGACCTAAACCTGGCTCGAACTACTTATTAACCTTGCCTAACCCAAATTGGAGATGATTCGACCTCTTATAACTCGACCCATAATTGACCCCAATGCCCTAATTACCATTACTAAGTGTTGTGTATTTTCGCATTACTAAATTTTGTCACAATAGATTTTATTTAACTTATTTAGATCTAAATATATGCCGACTTTAAGTTGACTTACACAACATTTTAAGATCAAAAGCATTATCCTCTTGATGATTCTAATTATTAAGAATTATCACCAGTTTCCCAAATATAAGCTATTTTAGACAAATGTACACATATTAATTTTTTTTGGAAAAAGTAAAACTAAAATGATTGAAATAGCATTAAAAACAATAAATTAGAATTTATACGTACAAATTTGTAGAATTTCGCACATACCTATTAATAAAAGCAACTCTCAATAAACTAACATGGTTCACTAATTTCAGAATAAGGTGTTAAACGTCTTAAAATATAGAACTTTTGAAAAAAAGTTAATATGAGTTATATTTCGGTCTAGTAGGTCTCCTAAGAGACGGTCTTTCACTAAATTTATTGAGATACCAATTACAAATTGATGAGAAAATGGTACAAAAAGTCATAAATTGGTACATATTCTATAAAATGAGATACCGATAAAAATAATTACTCCCTCTCATTCTCTGCAATGGTAACATTGAGCTTTTCACACTTGTCGAGCCGAGGCCCGTTTTGCAACGTGTATATCTTTAGTTACACATTATTAAAAATTATAATAATTTGATTTTTTTTGTAGCATTTATGACGATGAATCAAACAAAATCTCACATGACTATATTTTCTCTTACATATTAGGAATAATACCAAAAATTCTCCACACCCATGAATAGTGCCAAAAACCCAGTGTTACTATTGGAGTGAATGAGAGTGAGTACAATATATGATAAAAATATGTACGATTATGAAAATTTGTACCAAATAAAAGAGTTATTTTAAGTCACAATCAATAATAAAAAAAAGAGGTATGAAAAATACATACAATGGTACGGTAGAAGTTGTCTATAGTAATCTCTCAATAACTTAGTACGAAAAATTGTCTTTATTGGCATCATGTGGTAGTATTTGACTCATATTAAGTTTAAGACAGATAGTATCGATGTTAAGCAAGACTTAGTGAATGTTTTGTGGGCTTTTAACAAAGTTACTCTCACGGAAATTTAACATAATCAATGCATGAGTCCTTAATTGCAAAGGTTTGTGTCCTTAACATGAAAAAATGGTAATGGTTAGATCCTTATTTTACATTACCCAATCCCTTCCCCTCCAATTTCAGTATAATTTAAAACCCTAAATAAACAACTCTCCCTCTCTAAAGTGCAAATTCAGTGGACCGCCCCTTCATGTTTTACACCATCAAAAATAAAAAATCAAGCACTTCTCCCTCATCATCCTTCTAATTCAGTGTATTTATTTATTACTCTACACCGTCTGGTCATTCGCTAGTCGTCGTCATTCTGATTCACCATCTTATTCTCCATCATTTGTAGTCCCCTAAATGGTGCCTCATATATGTCTCCCTCTTCTCATGAAAAAAATGGCAAGTGTATATTAATTTTTTTTTATCCACTCATTCCTACAATCTAATTTAAATCTAGTCTAATTTATAATTTTAGAAGATTAAGTAATTGGCCAAGATTTGATCTTTATGTATTATTATCTATTTTCTTCAATTTTGGTATAATTTCTTTCCCTCTACTCCTTTTATTATCGTTATTATTAGTTCAAATTATTAAAACTCTTTTTTTTTTTTACACAAATAGCATATGCTTATATTTTAAGCTCTATACTTTTATTTTATATACAATAATTTTTGGTAGTAATAATTTTTTTTAAAATGTTTTAAAAGATTCAAATAAAGTCTCTTTAATTTTCTAAATACGTTTGTGTAAATTTAATATTTATAAATAAAAATTTTAAATTCCGTTGTTTTTAGATTTAATCCTCAAATTCAATTTTTGTTTAATCTCTTCTTGCCTTGAAGTATATACCTTTTTTTTTACATATTTTTTTTAGTATTAAAAATATTATGATAATTTTTTAAATCTTAAACGTGGTTAAAGTCAAAATTTTTAAAAACTAAATTACTGTAAATTATTTAAACTTAGAGATTAGTAAATCTAGTAAATATTTAATGAAAGTAATGTCAAAATATTCTAATGGAAATATATAATTTATAACCTGACAATAAGTTAAATGTTGCTGCCATTGAATGAGAAATAAATTCTTCCATTTTGAAGTGGCCCCCACCACTATTGAAATTTGTAAAGTGTTACTCATTGTTATTTTGATGACGTGGGTTAATGAGAATGCATGAAATGTTTTTGTTTTAATACTAGTAGGATAAGTAGAAGAAGAAATCATTCTGTTATTTAAATACCGAGCTTCCCTTTACTTGGTCATCTAGTCTTTTTTAAAACGGAGGTATCCGTCTTATTATTAAAACTTGTCAAATATCATCCCACAATGGCATATAAGACAAATCTTTTACTTTTCTTTCTATACATTCTGTTTTTGTCTTATTCATCTGGAGTAGTTGGCTATCTTAAATTTGAGAGGGGTATATTTGTCTTATTTGAGAAATTGTCTGGAAATTGTTCATTATGGAGGCTGATATGAACTTTTCTCACGCGCACACTGTCGCGT
>JAIUZE010040002.1:0-17774 GCA_022085475.1 Heliosperma pusillum | reverse complement strand
ATAAAATGTTTCGCATCCAAGACTCGGGCTTACAATATATATGCCGAGTACCCCAAATTCGGTAGATCAATTCACGAAAGAGGCGGAAAAGAGCTCAAGCCTCATAACAAGCGGTACGCTACATGCAAATAACACCACCTCGCAAGTACACAACAGTTGACGGCCGGGTCGATCAACGCATAGCGTTCAACTCCCAACAACGTCGTCGTATGCCCACTAACACATGCATTTAAGCAGTAGGATACCTCCTCGTTCCGACATTCCAGCCTTACGAACGTGGAGGTAGCCAAGGGAATGAGAGTACAAAGCACAAGACAGAATAATGCTCAAACCGTATCATTTGTAAAAACCGACTCAAAGTAGCACATAGAAAAAACCGTCACAAAACATGTGATACAAGCGAATGAAATGTCATATATTCAAAACATTAATATTATAAGTCACTACGTAAAATTATACGATAAACGAACGATCGGAATTATTATAAATGAAAACCGTAAACAAAAATCACAAACACCTTCCTGCAGGTGCCAGCCGATCAGGTGGACCGGCTGCCCGTCTACCGGCTAAGGCCAAACCTCATACGAAAAACCAACTTCAAACATCAGTGTGTCCCAGCCGGTCAGGTCGACCGGCTGCTGGTCAACCGGCTGGGACCAAAAGGTCATTTGTAACAAGGAAGAAAGAAGGGGTGTCTCAGCCGGTGGTCTGACCGGCTGCCGGTCGACCGGCTGAGACCAATGCCTTATTTCAAAATCAGGTAAAAGTGTAACAATTTACAGCCACTGCCCCAGCCGGTGGTCTGACCGGCTGCCGGTCGACCGGCTGGGGTCCAATGTACACGAAAATGCCATTTTTCACTAAGGATTCAATTTCAACTATTATCAAATATTATCATAATTCATCAAAACTCATATGAATTCTCAACATACAACATATATCATCATCAACACAATTACCAAGCTCACTAACCATATTCTAAATACGGTTTCTAGCATAGATAACATGTAAAACACGTAAATGATACCGAGTAACCCTTCACCGTTACCTTTATGCGCCTTTACTAATCGTCAAGCTCCTATTCAATAAGGTAATAGTCTTTGTCGGGATCTTGGAGGTCACCACCTACAAATAGATCATAAAAGATGAATAAAATTCATCTTGAGAAAGACGGAAAGTTTGAAAAGCGAGAAAGACGATGATTTTAATATCAACATGGATAGAGGAAGGTAAGAGGGGAAGAATGAGACGAACTTACGTGAATTTCAACAAGAAACGAGGAAGATACGATTATTCAAAGATTGATCAAAATTGGAGGCAAGGGTTTCTTAAGGAAGAAGTAAATTTGGTTTGTGTTTGAGTGAAAATAGGTTAAGGGAGTATGAGTATGTATAAGGAAAAAGTCAAGGAAAGTCAAACTCGCCTTAAGACGGGATTCTCATGGAATCTCACGGAAATTCCAAATACGAACTCGGAAATTCTAAATTCGACTCGGAATATTAAATTCGAAATTAAAACTTAAATTTAATGAAAAGTAACCGTAAAATATTTTCACTATAAAAATAGGGTACATTTCCGGGTGTTACAATTCACCTTGAGAAAGACAGATAATTTAAAAAGCGAGAAAGACGGTAATTTTATTACCAATACGGATAGAGGAAGCTAAGAGGGGAAGAATAAGACGAACTTACGTGAATTTGAGCAAGAAACGAATGAGATACGAAGATTATAAGATCGGATCAAAGATGGAGGCAAGGGTTTTGATGGTTTCTTAGTGATGAAGAAATGTGTTGTGTTTGTGAATGAAAAATAGGTTAAAGGGAGTATGAGTTGTGTAAGGAAAAAGTCAATAAAAAGTCAAAGTCGCCTTAAGACGGGATTCACATGGAATCTCGCGGAAATTCCAAATACGAACTCGGAAATTCTAAATTCGACTCGGAACATTAAATTCTAAATTAAAACTAAATTTCACTGAAAAGTATCCGTAAAATATTTTTACTATTTAAAATAGGTTACATTTGCGGGTGTTACAATCACCCCACCTTTTAAAAAGTTTCGTCCTCGAAACTTGAGAGTAGAAAATAAAAGTATCAAGGACAAGAATTGGTTTTCAAAATTAATACGAAAACTTTTATAAGGGAAACATTTATGAAACGAGGTTCATCTCGAAAAGGGTTTAAGGAGAATTTTCATAAGAGCGAAACTCTATTTACGGATCACAAGAATGCTCGTCGCGAACGAGAACTCTAATTATTCAAATCAAAGCAATGTCGAAATAGTGAAATCGAAATTCAAAACAATGTTAGTAAGTGCAGGACTAGTTATCAGACGTCTCCAATAACAAGTGCAAACATCCAACCAAACGTAAAATCTAAATATAAAAGCGAAAGAAATCTATTTTCTCCAAAAAGGAGGTACAAAAACCCTCTTTAGACTTCTTTGAAAAGTTAAATTAGGAAAGCAATATGGAAATTTGGAGATTTTCTCAAAGATAAAATCAAAATA
Organism: Heliosperma pusillum; assembly: GCA_022085475.1. NCBI lineage: Eukaryota > Viridiplantae > Streptophyta > Magnoliopsida > Caryophyllales > Caryophyllaceae > Heliosperma > Heliosperma pusillum. Next base: position 15,269 of record JAIUZE010040002.1, on the reverse strand, counting down.
ACAAGACATTACACGCACATAGAGCGACTCGAACATCGAAATCACAAATCGCGATACTAAGAGGCACGTCCAACGAGCAAAATGGACCAAAAAGGGAAAGGATTGAGGAGAAGAAGAAGGAGTACGGATAAATTTGAGGGAAAAGAGAGAAATGAACTCCAAACCTATCTTTCATCTATGATAAATCAAACGTCGCTCGCAACTCGACATCATTAACTTCACGAACAAACTAGTCCTCAAGAGAGTGCAATTTATCCTCAACATTCTCGATCATTAGATTCCTACGAAAATATTTCATAAACATGAAACTTCGAGCAACAATCCCAATTATTCAAATCCAATATATGTATCTAAGTCCATCGGCACGGTAGACTCCACAACTAACAATCCACAAGAAAGATTCATTACGCACTCTAATCTTCTTAGTTTCATCAAACTCTTACTAGAAACTACCAACAAAATATTTATCTATGGAAACATGATTGCTAACAACCACAAAGTAAAGGACTTACCATGAAATCCTTTAGTCCAGTTTACTTCAAACTCATTATCATAAATTTACAATGAACTTTCTCATCCTTGAAAATCAAAACACAATCCACGCAACAAAACATAATTATCTAAGAACCAACTAGTCTCATCCAAGGTCTCACGACAAGGGAAAATCCACAATCCATTATCGCTTATAAGAATTCTTTAATACGCCAAACATCCTTAATTCGATCATTACTACGCTCGAAGCCTCAAATATAAATAGTCACATTAGCAAACTACGGAGGTTACTAATCCTCAAGATAAATGGGTTCACTATTCTAACTCTATAATCCATAACAACCGAGCATTCACTATCCAAAGCTTGCAACGAACATTTCTCAATCTCGAACTATGATTCCTTAAGAATAAACGAGAATTACTAATTCCAAACCACAAATGACCAATCACTTGGCAATCAGACAACCATTCAAATCATCTAGTTCATCTAAAACTCAAAACATATCGGTCTTCGCTTATGAGATTATTCCTCGAATCTTGTCACAAATCTAAATTTCACAAGTAAGATTCCTTTTTAGAGCGTAACAATTTAAGACAACAATTTCCCAAACAACCTCCAAGGTAAGTATTCCAATATCTCGCAACAACGAACTATTATCATGATCCACTCAATTCTCAAAATACTACTACAATACCAAACTCCAAATCTAAAACCACTAAGAGAGGATACATTATCACTATTAGGATTCATCCTAGAGCTTAAGTCCTATTTCCCATGATGAAATACAACATGAAATTTGCTCAATCCAAGGACACATATTCTAGCTAAAGAATCCCAAATTACATTACACTTATTCTCTGAGCCTTACAAATGGAATACCCAATCCATTAGAGAAAAGATGCAGGAGCAACGAGATAGGAAACGATAAGGAATCTTAAGGAGAACACAAGAATAAATAAGGCACGAGATTACAAGAGAGGAGCGCTGAAAATAACGAGGTCAAGGAAGAGACAAAACAGATGGTAGAGTTATGAAGCTATCCGAGTAAGAAAGAAGATACGAGCATGCGATTTCTTAAAGATCAATCTTGACAAAAACATTCAAGAATGGAAATGAAAAGGGACAATGGCACGGGCAATGGTTTAAGGTTTAATCCACAAAATTTCTTCTTTCAAACTTAAGGCGATAGTAAAACAACTTAATTATTCCTTTACAAGGGCCTCTTACAAGGGACCATCATACCACGTACAATCATCAAAGTAAGGTACACCTAGATTTGATAAATCGACTACAACCGAATTCATCCATCCTTTCATATCTCACAAAATCCGAAATGCGGAATTGCAACTCAAGTATAATAACATTCCTTTAGCTCAAATATTCAACACAACCTCAAAGTTTTGTTTAACTGAAGGACTAACAAATACTCTCTTATACTCGGTCATTTTCGAGTCTATAGCCCACGAGTTCATTATTAGCAAAGTACAACCTCAAGTCAAACATCATCATTAACGTCCCAAGGTATTTCCATCATAACTCACATCATAATCCTCAAGTAATATGGTTCAACTTACAACGAAACCTTACTACTCCAAACGAGTCTCCGATACCATAAGATAAGATCATATCTTTAAATCCAAGAACTTTAGCCAAATGCTTTTTCACCAAGCCTATACTCTAACACATAAACTAGAATCCACAAGAAGTCACTTAGTCTCAAAAGCATTTTACAACTTAAGGCATCATTAAAACTCCTAAATTCAAAAGATTAAATCGCTAATGGGTTCAGAAGTCTTAGCCAACTCATTCAATCTTACACCATCAAATATCATGAACTATCCACACATTAGTCATGACAAGCATCAAGCATTAAAATCATCAAACTTATCTTACTACCTTTCCTTAGAGATACAATCAATCACCACTATAGGTCAATCATTAACGCCGAGTACCCCAAATTCGGTAGATCAATTCACGAAAGAGGCGGAAAAGAGCAGAAGCCTCATAACAAGCGGTACGCTACATGCAAATAACACCACCTTGCAAGTACACAACATTTGACGGTCGGGTCAATCAACGCAATGCGTTCAACTCCCAACAACGTCGTCGTATGCCCACTACACATGCAATTAAGCAGTAGGATACCTCCTCGTTCCGACATTCCAGCCTTACGAACGTGGAGGTAGCCAAGGGAATGAGAGTACAAAGCACAAGACAAAATAGTGCTCAAACCGTATCGTTTGTAAAAACCGACTCAAAGTGGGACATACCAAAAACCGTCACCAAGCATGAGAATAGGGCATTATATAAATGTAACTATGATAAACATGAATCAATACATGATACATAAGCATTAGACCAAGTTTAAGAAACATAATAAATAGGAAACATAAATCTTATCTCAAAACAACAAGTTTGGAAACTAACTAAAACAAGGGTCCACTTCAAACTGTCATAACTAGAGTTATATATATGAAAATGCAGAAATTCTAAGTCGAGGTGATAGCTTATCCTCGTACGGTTCCAACGATAGGTCACAAGCCCAAAACAAGCAAGTAACGAAGGAGATATGATCATTTTACGAAAAGGGGTCAGTGCAGTGAAACTGCACAAGTCACGACCGTGACTTGTATTTCACGCCCGTGAAACACTCTGTTACGCAAGGGTAAAAGATCAGCCACTATTTCACGCCCGTGACTTGAGTCTCACGACCGTGACTTGAGTCTCACGACCGTGACTTGAGTCTAGACAACTCCAATTTGTTCTAAACTCAACCATCATCAACTATTATCATAAATCATCACTTCTCATATCAATTCTCAACAAACAACATCCATCATCAATAATAAAATCCCTAAGCATACTAACCATAATCTAAATACGATTACTAGCCTAGAAATCACATAAAACACGTAAATGATATCGAGTAACCCTTCACCGTTACCTTTTCACGTCTTTAATCGATTTCTAAACCTTCCTAGTCTCCACCTACATACAATTAGATAATAAAAGATGAATATCATTCACCTTGAGAAAGACGGATAATTTAAAAATCGAGAAAGACGGTAATTTTATTACCAATACGGATAGATGAAGCTAAGAGGGGAAGAATAAGACGAACTTACGTGAATTTGAGCAAGAAACGAATGAGATACGATGATTATAAGATCGGATCAAAGATGGAGGCAAGGGTTTTGATGGTTTCTTAGTGATGAAGAAATGTGTTGTGTTTGTGAATGAAAAATAGGTTAAAGGGAGTATGAGTTGTGTAAGGAAAAAGTCAATAAAAAGTCAAAGTCGCCTTAAGACGGGATTCACATGGAATCTCGCGGAAATTCCAAATACGAACTCGGAAATTCTAAATTCGAATCGGAACATTAAATTCTAAATTAAAACTTAATTTCACTGAAAATTATCCGAAAAATATTTTTACTATTTAAAATAGGGTACATTTGCGGGTGTTACACTTGAACCCGAGCAGGATACTTTTAACCCGGGCGGGTCCATCTCAACCCGGGCGGGTCCAGCCCGACCCGTTTTTCGTAAAATGGTAATATCTCTTTCGTTACATCTCTCTTTGGGGCGTGTGACCTACCGTTGGAACCATAAGATGATAAGCTATCACATCCACTTTGAATTTCTGCATTTTCTTGTCTAGAACACAAGTTGTGATCGTTTAAAGTTGACCCTTGTTTTAGTTGGTTTCCAAACTTGTTGTCTTAAGATGAGATCTATGTTTCTTATTCATTATACTTCTTAAACTTGGTCTAATGCTTATGTATCACGTATTGACTCATGTTTATCATTTTTAAATTTCTCACATGTTTAGTGACGGTTTAGCATGCTGCCCTTTGTGAGTCGATTATCCCTTGAATGATGGATCGAGTCTTATCTATTGGATGTTTTGAACTCTCATTCTCTCGGCTACACTCTCATACTCGTTAAACTGGAATTTTGGAGCAATGGGGTGTATCCTTGGTGCTTGAATGCTTTTGTTAGTGGGGATATGACGACGTTGTTGGGAGGCGAACGCAATGCGATGATCGACCCGGTCGTCAAATGTTGTATCCTTGCGAGGTGGTGTTATTGCATGTAGCGTACTTTCTTGTTTATCCTTGGCCTCATCTCCTTCTGGTTTAGCCGGAGTATGATACTTGTGCTTTTTCCGCCTATTTCTTGTAGTTTCGTCGAATTTGGGGTACTCGACGTCCTTTGTGTTGATCGAGTCTTGGATGCGAAATGTTTATCGCATGTCGAATCAAAACATGTTCATTCCGAGAGTCTGGCCAAGTTTAGAATAGGACCGTATTATTATCCTCGTCCTACCGGGAGGAAATGAGTCTTTCGTGTAACAAATGTTTATCGTATTTGGTTCAGGGAAATGTTTATCCCATGGACGTGTTGGTCTTTTGTGTACGAAATGTTTATCGTATTCGGTTCAGGGAAATGTTTATCCCGTCGACATGCTTGGTCATACTTGCTAAGTACAGATGCTAGTGCGTGTCATTTATCGTGAGAGTGTGTATGCTTATGTTTGATCACATGATGGATTGTATACGTGATTGATTGGATGCATGTGATTGGTTTGTATGTTGAGTCCCAAACTTTCTCAAGCATATGTCGCTAATGGTGAGATGCAAGCCCTTAGTGTACATGTGGTTGCCAAGGGGAGTCTTCCCCGAGTCAATGTTGCATGATGATGATACGATGGATGACTCGCATGCTTATGCAATGTTAATATGAAATTCTCTACTTATATTCGGCATGATATGTATGTATGCATGATGATACACGTTTCTATACTTGTTTATGTGCGTTTTGATGTCATATGGCTGGGATAACCCCGAGTTACTAGCTCCCCACCGACTGTGGCATTTATGTTTCATGAATGAACAGGTTACAGGTTGGTGTTGCATGGGGTTTTGACGAGTGAGCTAGCGAGCGTTAGACTTACCGCGATTCACCCTTAGCGTGTAGTTTATATTAGTTTATTATCTTAATTGTGAATTTATCAAGGCATCAGAGTCTCTTGTATTTATTTAAGTTACAACTTGTAGAAACGATTTATTAAATTAAGTTTTGATTTTATAATATAGTGACATTCGCGGTTTTGCTTTTAAAGGTTTTAAAATCTCGTATTTTCCGCTGCAAATCTATGTGCTTACTTTAATGCGAAATCGCGGGGTGTCACAGGCAAGGGCTACAATTCTATAAATATGGAGTTGATATTATCTTGTACTTTCATAACGTATATGAGAGGAGCAAAGATTGAGTAGATATGTGAAAAATGGGGTTTACAATAGTACAACATATAAAGAGGTAGACAAAAAAAAGAAAAAAGAAAAAAAATGTGCACCAGTAATACATGATTTTGGCTCTTGAATGAAAAGTAGAAGTAGAAGTAGCAATTTGCTACTTCTACTTTTGAAGGTCAATTACTATTTTTTGACTTTGTAAAAACTATTTTAAACATCCATAAGTTACAGTGTTTGACCTATCTATTGCTTTTTCAGTTATAAAAACATTTTTAAAGCTAGGCCAAACAACACCTTAGTTTTGGTGCTAGCAATTCACGTTTCAAATTTCCTATTTTTTTTAAAAAAAAATTACATTGAGCCCTTGTCATTTGCCTACCCTAACAGGCCCTAGGACCGGCCATGTTTATATAAAAGAAGAAACTTTTAAATGTTTCCTATAACCATACTAGTAACTAACAATCACATTCAAAATCCAATCATTTCCAAAAGAAGTGATATAGCCGCAATAATATATAATTAACGATTAACTATGCATATTTAAAGAAATGTAATAACATTAAAACATCTACTTTATATAAAAGCAGAAACATTTAAATGTTTATAGGGAATTGGAAAAGGAAAAAAAAATTCTAGATGTAGGCCCCCCATGTTCTCTAGACTTATTTAATTTTAGACTTTGGATATGAATTGTGATTGATCATACTAGAAAACGCCAGAGAATTATGAAAATATAACAACATGATATAATATACAATGAAAATAACACAAAATTAAATAAATACAAAATACTCAATTTCCATGAAATATTTTATTTAAAAAAAAAAGGAATATAAAACATACATTTTTATAGAATTCAACCAATTAAATTTTAAAAAATATACATATAAATAACTTGATAACCGCTAATACATCAAAATCACCCACCAAGAGTGTAAATGTTACTTGAGTGAAGTATTTGATAATACTAATAGGCTTTAAAATAGTGTTTGAATAACAAAAATCAAAACCATCTAAAAGCTTATTTCCATAGTATATTAAACTTACAGCAAAATCATTTAGCAACTAAAATATGGGTATTATATGAAGTATCCAAATCTATTCAAAATTTTATGAAATGTCATAAGTTTTCAGAAATTATTTGAAAAGATTTTTTAGACACTAATAGAAAAACAGAAAAAAAATGTGACAACCCTCGCGATAGCGGAAATAAAACATAACAAGCATGCAATTTATATAGCGGAAAATACGATATTTTTGAAACTTTTTACATGCCAAGAGAAGAGTACGAGGAATGTCAAATAATTACAAGCTAAAGTATAATATACTACAAAGAGACGTAGTCTCTTAAAACGTTATCAAACATCAAAGTTGTTTAGCAAACTAGCTAAGAACGTCTATGTGTGAATCGTCGAGGCCAACGCTCGCTAGCTCACACCCGAACCCAAAAACAAGCAAAATCCATCCAAGCAACCTGTTCATTCATGAAAACATGAACGCCACAGTCAGTAGGGAGTAACTCCGGGTTCTCCCAGCCATATCACAAATAACATACTTAAACAGTAATAAACAAGTAGAAACATACCACTACTACAAAAAGAGCCAAAAAGAGCGGTTAAAAACCGTCCTTAATGCGTAAACCAACCGTCCTCTTGTGACCCGTGCTCGTAGCCTAACAGCACGGTTACCAAAAAGTCAAACCGTCATCTTTTGTTGTTTAATCAAAGACGGTTGTTTTATGCAACCGTCTTCTTTTTGTTTTAATAAGAGGACGGTTCTCAATTTGAACAGTCTTGTTTTGCAAAAGTAGCGCGCCTAAATTATCTGCATCTTCATCACGCTTCATAAAGTAACCGTCCTCTTTACGCTTACAACGAAATCAATTTAGCGCGAATATATGTATAAATTTAGCACGGTTTTCACATGAAAACGTGATTTTTAAGACTACATTTTTTTTTGAAAAAATAATCGTTTCATTAATTCCCTATATGATAATAATCGTAAAGCTAAAAAAATCCGGTTACATTTCCAAAAATCCATCAAATTTTACATTAATATAATCTAAATAACACAAAACAAAAAAGAATATGTTTCAACCACTAAAATACAAACTATCGATAAATAATCGTTTTACGCTACCACTAACATGAGTTCTTCCCTCCACACACCATTACCTAAGCTATCTAGCTAACATCCAAGGATCCTAAATACTTTAGTTTAAACATTATCACCAAATATTGTCGCCTTAAACCGCAATGCATATGTAGCCCAAATGTCCCGCACTTCATCAATTTGCTCAACCGAGTATGTCCTTGGGGCTTTAAGCATGAACTACATAAAAATTAACGAAAAGACACAATTAAAATTATATGTGTGTGTGTGTGTGTCAGTAAAAAATAAAGTAAATGATTGAAATAAACGAAGAAAAAAACATACGCTTGGAATAATACTAATGTATCGTCCTCTGATAATCTCCAACATATATCAGCAAACATAATATCCACATAAGACGGTCCCTAAGGGCTGCGTAGGACACTAAAACAGGAGCCGTATTATTATAAGAGGAACAAAAACATCAACTCACAAATTAAGACAAAACGAACGATCCGTAAACCCAACATATATCCACTAAGATAAAGGCCAAGTGGAGGAAAGAGATAGTTCAAATCAAAGTCCCGACTGAAAATGAGTCGATGTTTATTTGTTATTATGTGGTAATGCTAATAATGGTAAAGGTCCCCTTTGATTTCAACTTAATTACACTATTTGAATCAATGTGTTTCATAAACTTGAGTGGCATCTTTATAAATGGAGGAGGAGTATGTAGCACAGCATACAACAATATAGAAAGTAACAATATGTGAAGATTAAGATCGAAGACCACCAATTATGTTAACAAAGTATCAAGCAATTTAGATTATTAAGATCAATGTCACGCAGCATAGCACAACACATTACATCATCAAGAAACCATATCAAGTACGAGTTATAATCAATAAACGGCTTATAACTAGTCCGTAGTTGAAGACGTACCTTTATTGTTCTCCACTCAATCGGTTTTTGTTGACACTCGAGATTTGGATCCGTAGAATTTCTCTTAGTTATTGCCCTATATAAAATATATGTTACATAGGTGGCTTAATTATATTTAATTTACAAAAACAAATGTAAAATTTATACTATAAATGCAATTTCTTAAATCGTATACATGCTAAACTTACATAGTAAGTGTATCCTTCAAAAATTTACGAGGCTCTAAAGTTCCAGCTGGATCACACCAATATACTATATTTTCCTTTGGATTAATGACAGCCAACATCCAATGTTCACTAACATTTTATAGCATAAAACAATAAGCCCATCGTTTAAACTAGTGACATCAAATAATACAATTAGTAGTAGTATAAAAAAATGGTACATACCCTTCATGATATGGAGCAAAAATAAGCTTTCGACCCCTTTCACAATTCGTACATGTCATAGCCTTAACAATATAGTCTGATCGAACATCTTTATTTTCAAAACTAGCGAACTGGGACAATGACTCAGGGCACAAAAATCCATATAAACTTGTACATTGCATACTATATGTAAGTTCGCTCAAATACCTAACACATAAAAAAAACGAGGTTTGCTAAATTGTGCACAAATATAAAAGCGTACTAACTAAATTCACGACAACAAATTGTATAAAACAATTTCAAAAATTAAAAATCAAACCTCATAAACATAACAACGTGGGAGGCACTTATCTCTTCTTTGTCACACCAATGAATGAGTTCTTCATGACTAAGCATGCAAGTTTGTTCAAGGTGTACTATATGTTCTTCAACAACAATGTTAATCATTGTTCCACTTGTCTTTAATACACGAGCCTCATTTACCAAACACTTCAGTGACTTGGTTCTCAACTTTTGCGTGAAATCGCGACTAATTTTTACGCCAAGAAAAGTTGTTGGAGCTAAAGGCTTAGACTTTTGTTGTGTAGACTTGCTTGACTGTCGTGTCTTTTCTTCTCCCTTTGCATTTTTCTGCTCATCAAATGCATTATATTCACAATATTCAGGAATCTAGCCTATTTTCACAACTTCACATGATATAAATGACAATAAGACAAATGACGTACTAGAACATAGTATGACAAAAAATCATTATGAGATTCTGAATTAGTAATTTCCCAAGTTTCAACCGACAACATCAGTGCCAAATTACCTTAGTCATAATTTGAGTTTAGTAATTACATATAAAATATACTATACCCAATCATCTAACAAAAGCACAACTCGAAAAAGCGATTAAACAAATCATTTTCAGGTCAATATCAGTATCAGATTATGAAACCATTTCCCTAAAATTCACTTGTTCCAAATTTAGAGATTACCTCACTAGGACCATGAATATGACTTTGTGGCCACTGGACAAAGGAGCCCTTAGCATCATTCAATATCTCCATGTCGTCAATGGGCACCGGCAATGAAGCATTTTCAAACCCCCTATACACTTCCTTAATTGACACCTTTTTTAACCCGTCACGGAGGGAGGCGCCATGAACAGAAACAAATTCCTCTTTGGTTGACATGTACACTAACCCTAAAGCCACCATCTTTATTGGATTCCCCGACAATGATAATATACAATTTTTCCAAGCCTACACATTTCAAATTAATTATCTAAGTATGTCATATATCAATGCGTTTTACAAGTAATATTGAAAAAATTAAAAACCAAAATCGCGAACTAATTTAAAATTATCAGGGAAAGGAATCAAAGATATAACTATAGCAATTACGCTTAGAGAATAAATGAAGGGAGTGAAACAAAGTGTCGCTTCACAAAACATGGGTAATATGTTCTGAAAAAAGAGTAGTTACTTCATTTCAGCGCACAAGAAAATCCCTTCAAAGCCCCTGGAATACAGCATAAACTGACATATTTATATAATGCAGAGGGGGATGTAAACAAGCACACATACTGACATCATGTAAGAGTGTCAAATAGATATACCCACACATGAGAATATATACCTTAAGATACCAAGATCAGAGATACCCACCTGTGGTGTTGGCATAGGAATCCTCGGAGTGGTGGCCACTGGAGTACGAAAAACCTCGTCAAGCTTCTCACTAGATGGCTCACTTGGTTTCTCCTTATAAGATGGCTCGTCATTGGGCGTATCGTCACTAGTTTGTGAGTGAGACCCATCCATAGATGCATAGCTAGTCAATCCCTGGGTACTCTTAGGCATCGCATTCATGAAACGAGCTAACACTTCCTCACTTGGCCGCTCGCCCGTTTGCCAGAACTTCAACATCATCATTTGAATTTCCTTCAGTTGCTCTTCCAAAGTATTTATCTATTAAAAAAAAGTTCAATTATAAATCAACTTTTTATGGAAGTTCTCAAATTCTCAACTTAAGTCACTGATTAGTAAGAAAATACCTTCTCTTTCAACTGTGTTGGAGTCGGGTTTTTGGGAGCTTTCCCAAAATATTCTCTTATGCCTATGCCATTGGGAACTCCTCGAACACGACCAGGATGTTCGGCCTTGCCAAGTGCCTTAGCGAGTATATCATCTCGTCCTTTGGGAACAAATACACCCGCCTTCACGTCTTTTTTTAGTGCTTCCTATATAAATTTATATAAAATTTAATAGTTGTATACAATATTAGCCACACATATATTAGTTTCTAAAATTTCAAATCACAAATGAATTGTTATACTACTTACAATTTTCAAACCCACTTCCTTAACATAATCGGTCATATCTCCATTCTCAGACTTGTGAGCCCTTAGCCAAGTTAAATATCGATCAACTTTCTCCAATGGATGCCCCTTTGTGACAAAGTCTGCTTTCTAAAAAAAGGAATTTAACTTAAGTTAGCTAAAATATAAACTAACTATGAATACATAAGACTAAAATAAAAAGATAACTTACAACTTTCTTCTCAATTCCTCGATATCCTCCTCGAGAACCATGGTACTTTGTTTTCTTTTGGGCCGCATTCTTCTTGTTTGTCTCACTAATTGCCTGTAAATTCGATTTTAAGCCTAAAACAGCTGTTTACAGCAAAGTAAAAATGTCTGGCAGCATGAACCATCTAAGCATACCTTTTAACAATCAATTTACAGTAATGCCATTATTCAACAACATAAAAAACTCACATCAATATAAGTACAACTATCATAATTCACTATCACTCAGATAAGGCAATAAGAATAACTAACATTGTTCTTAATCCAACAATGTACAGTGAGTAGCTATTTCATAAAAGCACTAATCATAAGCTTATTAAAAGGCTTTAAAACTACCTTAAATGCATCAGTGGTTTTTGAGGCTACAAATGCATTCCACTCATCTTGAGTTATCTGCTGCCACAAGCTCGGTTTTGTCCACTGAATAGCTCCCGTCTCCTCATCGTATAACCATTCACGGACTAACTTACTCTTCCATTTTCTCCATAATTCTCCCGCCTTACCAAGACACCAATCTTCACGTTCCTTAACAACTGTGAATGCCCCCTACATAAGTGAATTTAATATAGTCAGCATGTTAAAGAATTTGAAACACATTAACCAGATAACACATAAATGATATTTAAAAACTAATATTACATTCTGTGAGATTATACAATATATCTTTCCTTGTTGGCTCATCCACATCATCCCATCTTTGTACTGTGCAACTAACAATCCCTCGAACGGTAATTCCGATCCAACTACTAAACTTTGCAGCCCAATCTCCAGTCGGCAAGTTCAGCTCAGCATCCCACTCTAACTTAATTGGATCCTCATCTCTAAGAGCTTTTGCCGCTATCTCCAGGACCGATCGACCCCTCTCAGAATGCTTGTTTCTCTTTGTCGTACTATCATCCGACTGCCCGAGGTTGTTTTTTCTCTTACTTCTTTTTCCCTTTTGTGTTGTCATCGATCAATAACCTTCACATTAAATTTATGAATTAGTATTCTTTTATCAGAAAGTTATAAAATGAACTACATAAATAAAATAATGAAATAAACACTAAACAAAAAAATTACAGAAACAAACGATAAAAAAAATTAACAACACTTACTCACAAACATCCACATCACGGGGACGTTTTTTTGAAGTGGATTCAGTGTTTATCCACATCCCCTCATTGTGATCATCACGCGCATATAGACTCCTGGGATTAACGGTATCAATATCGTCGAACCGTGATAAATCATGATCAAAACACTCAAATACAACGTCTTCATCACAACTATCGATTGAACGCCTACACCGTACAGATAAGACAACAGACCAGTTTTTATCCATTGGATCTGTTACATAGAACACTTGTTTAGCCTGAGTAGCTAAAATGAAGGGATCTTCCTTATGTCCGACTTTATCAAGATTCACCAACTTAAATCCTAATTCATCGTTGCGAACACCATTATTACTTTCAACCCACTTGCAACCAAATATAGGAATTTGAAAGTCTATGTAATTCAACTCCCAAATCTCTTCAATAACTCCATAGTAAAGCATTTTGCTCAAAATTGGATTTTTATCTTTTGAAGAAGCAAAGTACATTGCTTCTGCTTCTACACAAACCCCACTATTTTGCATTGTGCTCATGTCATCTTGCTTACAAGTGTAAAATGTACAACCATGAATAGCATAACTAGTATAAGAAGATGAGGATATGTTTGGCCCATAACTGTAACACCCGGAAATGTACCCTATTTTTATAGTGAAAATATTTTACGGATACTTTTCAGTGAAATTTAGTTGTAATCGTAAGTTTAAATTTCCGAGTCGAATTTAGAATTTCCGAGTTCGTATTTGGAATTTCCGCGAGATTCCATGAGAATCCCGTCTTAAGGCGAGTTTGACTTTTCTTGACTTTTGAGCCGCCTTTGACTTTCGTTGACCTTCTCCTTCATATACTCCCTTCCTCACCCTAAACCTAATTCATTTCCCACAACTCAAAAACTTTCCTTCTTCTCTAAGAAACCAAAGAAACCTTGCCTCCATTTTCGACCCGTCTTCAAATCGTCACTACGCCTTCATTTCTTGCTCAAATTCTCCTAAGTTCGTCTTATTCTTCCCCTCTTAGCTTCCTCTATCCGTATTGGTAATAAAATTACCGTCTTTCTCGCTTTTTAAATTATCCGCCTTTCTCAAGGTGAATGGTATTCATCTTTTATTATCTAATTGTATGTAGGTGGAGACTAGGAAGGTTTAGAATCGATTAAAGACGCGAAAAGGTAACGGTGAAGGGTTACTCGATATCATTTACGTGTTTTATGTATTTTCTAGGCTAGTAAACGTATTTAGATTATGGTTAGTATGCTTAGGACTTGTGTTGTTGTTGATGGATGTTGTTAGTTGTTAATTGATATGAGAATTGATGATTTGTGATGATAAATGAGGATTTGGTTGTTGATAACATGTTGATTTTTGATCGTCCTTGAATCCCGTGAAGGACGCAGGCTGCGTTGGGGGACGCAGGCTGCGTCGTAGGACGCAGGCTGCGTCGTGGTGACGCAGGCTGCGTCATTCGCTGCCAACAGAAATTTTCCTGCACTGACCCCTTTTCGTAAAATGATCATATCTCCTTTGTTACTTGCTTGTTTTGAGCTTGTGACATCCCGTTGGAACCGTAAGAGAATAATCTATTACCTCCATTTAGAATTTCTGCATTTGCATGTCTAGAACTCTAGTTATGACCATTTGAAGTGGACCCTTGTTTTCGTTGGTTCCAAACAACGTTGTTTTGGAGAGGTGATCTATGTTTTTATTCATTATGCTTCATAAACTTGTTCTAATGCTTATGTATCATGTATTGACTCATGTTTATCATATTTAAACTTATATGATTCCCTATTCTCATGTTTTGTGACGGTTTTTGGTATGTTCCCACTTTGAGTCGGTTTTTTACAAATGATACGGTTTGAGCACTATTTTGTCTTGTGCTTTGTACTCTCATTCCCTTGGCTACCTCCACGTTCGTAAGGCTGGAATGTCGGAACGGGGAGGGATCCTACTGCTTAAATGCATGTGTTAGTGGGCATACGACGACGTTGTTGGGAGTTGAACGCTATGCGTTGATCGACCCGGCCGTCAAATGTTGTGTACTTGCGAGGTGGTGTTATTTGCATGTAGCGTACCGCTTGTTATGTGGCTTGAGCTCTTTTCCGCCTCTTTCGTGAATTGATCTACCGAATTTTGGGGTACTCGGCGTCTATGATGGACCGAGTCTTGGATGCGAAATGTTTATCGCATGTCGAATCGGAACACGTTATTCCGAGAGTCTGGCCAGATTTAGACTAGGACCGTATTATTATCGTCGTCCTACCGGAGGAAATTAGTGAACATATACGAAATGTGATCGTGGATGCGTTACAGGGAAATGCTTATCCCGTGGATGCCTTTTAATCATACTTGCCATGTACACGATGCTAGTGCGTTTCATTTACCGTGAGAAAGGTCGTCTTTGTGTCGTCGTTCTTTGAATGCGTGATTTCATTATATTATTCATGGTCATTGCATGATT
>JAIUZE010040001.1:0-11254 GCA_022085475.1 Heliosperma pusillum | reverse complement strand
AAAACTAAGCTCGATGCCTTATCATATCTAGGCATATACAACACAAATCCCATAAAACACCTCGACAAATAATAATAAGCCTAGGAGGTGTAAATAACAAAAACTTCAGCCAATTATTTTTTTCTCATTATATTTTTTTTCATTTTTCGTTTTCTTTCTTTTTTTTTTCTCTCTTGGCTGATCGAGGGAAAAACCCCTCGATCGAGTGAAATAAGTCACTCGATCGAGGTAACATACATCAACATCTGCTCGATCGAGCTAAAAGCTGCTCGATCGAGGTACTATTCATCACTTCTCTTCTTTTTCTCGCACATACCCACTCCAATCAATGAAAACGAGTCAAAAACTGACACAACTGTAAAATATACCTCGACTACTAAACTAGCTCGGCAAAGGTAGGCTCAGTTTAGAATGTAGTTAAGGGCAACAGGCAGATATGGCTTTATGTGGAGTTAATGGGGTAAAATAAGGAAAAGGGAGATGCAAATATTCTCAAAACACGTAATACCGACCACAAACCCAATGCGTGCAGGCAATAAGAAATCAAAGTTCATATACAAGCAAATCACACGAGATGTGGGGAGTAACTACTCTCATTCCTAGATGAACTGGTCATAAATGTCACCAGTTATAGGCTCTAAAACTCAGAATATATAAGTCGTTTGCCAAAATGTTGACTCAAGTCTAATAGTCAAATTTAAATTCCAAGACAAAATTCCTTTTTTTTTTTTTTTGGTGCAAATGTAAGCTTTGATTAATACGGCAAAAAGCCAATCAAACCACAATCCTTTTACACACTAGAAACAAACCAACTAGCATATACAAATCCAAAACAGCCATACATAAGCTTAGCAAATAACATAAGATGCCTATTCCTACACCATACAACCTCTTCACGTTTTATGCTACCAAGTTCTAAATGCATTAGTCTTAACTTTGCTTGAGCACAAACTCCCTGAACCAGCTTTTCAGGCCTCAGAACATAAGCCTCCAACCTGCATTTGTTCCTGCAATTCCAGATACTATAGTGGACTGCCACTATTAAAGACCAGTAGACCTTCCTGATAAAACCCGTCCCCATTCTCATTCTGAGCAAGGCTGAAGGAGAGTGATCACCAATGTGCCTGACTTGAAGTAACTCATCTAGACATTCAAAACACTTCTTTGCATAGCAGCATCCCTGGAAAAGGTGTTGATAATCTTCAGTATTGAACCTACACAAAAAACAATTAAGATTGCGTGTAAACCCTCTTCTATGCAGTCTGTCAAGAGTAAGCAATCTCCCCTTGACAGCCAGCCAATAGATGAAACAATGCTTGGGAATGTTAAATATGTTCCAAGTTATACAATACCAATCCACTCTAGTGTTATCAGTCCCAGCCAGCCACTTGTAACCTTTAATAATTGAATACCCATCCTCCTCCTGCCATTCCTCAGATTGAAGTCCTTCCTTAAGAATCTCCTTAACTCCACATATCTTTCTCCAGGCCCAAGAGCTTGAGTTGCTGGGAACATATGAGAGCTAATTCCTCCCTTTCAAATAGATCTTATCTATCCATTTAATCCAGAGGTGATCCTTCTTGAGCATGATCCACCACACTAACTTCCCAACAGCAGCTATATTCCAATTAGTACTATCATAAATGCCTAGCCCCCCTTCCTTTTTACCCTTGCATAAAATATTCCAAGCAACAAGAGGAGCCTTTGAGTATGTATCCTCCCCTTCCCATAGAAAGTTCCTGCAGAGGGCCTTGAGAGAATCCAGAACTCCCACAGGTAAAATGAAAATATGTGCCCAATAATTGTGAATGGTACTTAAGACAGATTTAACCAAAACTAATCTCCCTGAATGAGAAATTTTTCTCCTGTTCCACCCTTTTATCGTAGCACTCATCTTCTCAACAACCTACTTACAATCAAACTTATTCTGCCTCTTGTGAGAAATGTTAACTCCAAGATTTTACTAGTTCACTACTTCGATTTACTAAGTAAGTCAAGAATGGTGCAAGGACTAGCATAAAATAGACTTGTAGTGCAATTTAATCACGAACAAGACTCCAATCCGACTCGACTATATGCAAAAATAAACGTGATATTTTTGATTTTTTCAAATTTTGTCTAATTAACATGAATTGTAAACGTGAATGCAATACAAATGCAAATGCAGACGCAAAAGGATACAAAACACCTCCCCAAACCAAAACAGACAATGTCCTCATTGGCTATAGCACAACAGCATATAAGGGAAAGGGAAACACAACCTAATTCATGTTCCTAAGGGATGAAATATATATACAAAGAATGGAAAAAATAAACAGAAAAACTCACAAAACAACAGCTTCCCCAAACCAGCATCAAACTGGGGAGCTAACATCACCTCCTCCCAGCAGTCTCCTCGGTCTCCACCTTATACGTCGGGTCCCTCTCCTCCTCCTGAGCTAGCCTCCTAGCTGCCAACTCCGCGCGCTCCCTCGTGACCCTCTATGCCGGCGTCTCGTCGTCTTCCTCTCCAGAAGAAGAGGAAGAAGAAGATGGTGAAGGATACTCACCCCGTGGGTATCTGTAAAACGAGGGGTGCGACCATCCATCTGGAATAGGACGTCCTCTGCGGATATGGTCCTCATAGATAGGGAACAACGCCAAGGCCTGATCCCGTCGCATCTGTGCTATATCCTTGCGCATATCAAGTAGCAAAGCATCACGACGCCCTTGGTCCATGACCTCAGACGCCTCAAATAGGGGAGGACAAACAAAATTTGCCGGAAAAACCAACTCAGGAGGGGGAGTGGTGGTGGTGACAGGCGGGGGCGTGATAGTGGTCGTCCCAGCCTGTTGAGAACCTGACGGCTCTCCAACATCCCTTTGTGGGGAAGCTCTCTTCCTCTTCTTAGTGGAAGAGGAAGGTGTAGTAGTGAAAGGTATATGGTAAACAGGGGGAGGGGGTTTCCCCCCTCTCGCAGTAGTGAGAGGTGAAAGAGAAGGTAATGTAGGGCAAGGTAAGACAACGGATGTGGAACCACATATCTTCCACATCCGACGCCCAGAGCCCGTGATCCAAGCAAACCCGACCATGACAGGTATATCTATGTCGACGCCAGGTCCTAAGCGCAAATGCGTCCTAGGGAAGTCTGAATAAAGGTGGCGGCCAATCCTACTGACCAGACCGCCACAGACTACGGCGCTAGACACCCTAGACTCTAGGTTCTTCCAGTGAAGATCCACTATGTAAGCTATGTTCAGGACAAATGGGGTACCGCTATCAACGTTCAGGTACCCCGCTAAAATGGCTATCTCAGTGTTGTTGATGTTGTTGGGTTCTGGTCTAGCGAAAATCGACTCGCCTAAGAGTCGCAGAAAATAGCGCAGCGAGGGGTGGTGAACGTGGGCCACCTTACGAGTGTCGTAAGGTGTGTGAGAAAAGGCGGTCCAAACTTGGGTCAATAGCTTCCTAGGAGCTGCCAAAAGACCGTCACTCAATAGACCCAAACCCTCCCCAAACCTAGCTAAAGTCCATGAATGCGACTCATTAAAGAGTCAGAAATGAATGCAAGCGCTAGACGGTGAGGTAGCATACATATCGGCCTGAAAAGTATAGGAACTGAAAAACTCAAGCGTAGGTACTCGATATGTATACTCCCTCATCGAGGCCAAACCCGACATCCCCGTCCCGTTAAGTAGTAGGCAAACATCAGTAAATAAACCTAGCTCCTCTAGGTCGGAATGGAGTCTAGGGTATATGTAATTGGCAATTAATTTGGATATTAACACGAATTGCAGGTAAGATTATGCAGAAAAATCGAAAGATGAACAACAAAGGAGAATTGGGATCGAGTAATTTCAAAGGGGACCGAAGACTTCTCTTATATAGGTAAGTTAGTTTGGTCGGTCGAGTAGAAATTCTACTCGATCGAGAACTTTTTCAGGTAGGACCGCTCGATCGAGTAGTTCTGATTTACTCGATCGAGGACTTTCTTTTGGTGATCCTCAGTTTACTCGATCGTTTTGAATTCCCCTCGATCGATTTGCATTTCACTCGATCGAGGTCTTTTTCTTCCCCAAGTGTCTCGATCGAGTAACAATTTACTCGATCGAATGGTTTTCCTATTTGCACAGCCTTCGACTTTTAGCAATTGATTTCCCCTTCTTTTTCCTGCAAAAACGATACAAAACGATACCCAAAAAATACCAAAAAATGTCTAACAGGAAAAGTAAATTGTTTATCTAAACTACGGATTATAACGTAACGTCTAATCTAAGTAAATAGTCTAATTGTCTAATTGTTTAACGAAAACGCAATAAATTGTTATTTACAAATTGCACGGGGTTGCAAACCCGGCTAATAACCAAATAGTTTTGTGACAAGGCCACCGTCAGGCCTTTGACTTGCGGAATTACCCTCAGCTGCGGTAATTTTCGACTTCTTTTTCCACACATACGATCTTTCCTTGGAGTCTAGCTCCACTTCCGAATCACTCGAATATGTGCGAACTCCTTTGTCCTTCTTGGACTTCTTCTTGATACCATCACGCGAACATGGCTCTCCCTTCTTCAGCTCCAATGCTGCCGATCTTTTATCTGTAAGACAACACACAACAGCGCGTTCCTCCAATTCGCTCCCAAGCTGGGGCAGAGGTGTTACGGTAGCAATAGAAATATCACAAACAGGAGCTATAGGCTCGATAGGAACCGAAGCTTTGTCATGCATAAACAAATCAGGTGTGATGTCAGCTAAGGGAAGCGCATGACATGGTGAAACAAGCATGGGACCTTTACTAGCACGAGACTGAGTGAAAACTAGTTTCTCCCCACCTATCTGAAAAGTTAATGTCCGTAACCCGACATTAATAACCGCTTGCGCAGTATGCAAGAACGGTCTTCCCAAAATGATGGGAGTGTGAGAATTCTCAGGTATGTCCAATACTATGAAGTCGACCGGGATAAAGAATCTCCCTATTTGCACAGGTACATCCTCTATGACTCCTAATGGTCGGGACAAGGTCCTATCTGCCATTTGCACCGTCATGTTGGTACACTGAAGATTGGTGAAGCCTAACCGTTTGGCTAAAGACAAAGGTAAGACGCTAACACTAGCTCCTAGGTCACAAAACGCATTATCTATAAGATAGGTACCTATATGACACGGTATGGAAAAGCTACCTGGGTCGGGCAGTTTAGGTGGGCATTTGTTCTGGAGGAACGCGGAGCATTCCTCAGTCAAAGCTACCGTCTCTACAGTATCGACTGACCTCTTACATACCTTATTTTTATAGTAAAAATATTTTTTACGGATACTTTTCAGTGAAATTTAGTTTTAGTTTAGAATTAAATGTTCTGAGTCGAATTTAGAATTTCCGAGTTCATATTTGGATGTTTCGCGAGATTTCAAGTAAATTCCGTCTTACGTCGTCTTTGACTTTTTCTTGACTTTTTCCTCATACTCCCTCATACTCCCGCATAACCTAATTCACTCTCACACAACTCAAACTTACTTCATCACCAAGAAATCAACCAAAAACCTAGTTTCCATAATCATCCAATCTTAGAATCGTCATATCTCGCTCAATTCTTGCTCAAATTCACGTAAGTTCGTCTTATTCTTCCCCTCTTAGCTTCCTTTATCCGTATTGATAATAAAATTACCGTCTTTCTTGCTTTTCAAACTTTCCGTCTTTCTCAAGGTGAAGAATATTCATCTTTTATTAACTATTTGTAGGTGGTGACCTCCAAGATCCCGACAAAGACTATTTCTTGATTGAAGAGGACCTTGACGCGGAGTAAAGACGCATAAAGGTAACGGTGAAGGGTTACTCGATATCATTTACGTGTTTTACATGTTTATATGTTAGAATTCGTATTGAGAATACGATTAGTAAGTTTAGGAATTGTGTTATTGATGATGATTGTTGTTAGTTGATGATTGTTGATGATGAATATTGATTGTTGATAGTTGATAGTTTTTGTGTGTCGTGATGCTCCCGGCCGGGTGCCCGGCCGCCAGCCCCTAGACCGGCCTGGAACACACTGCCTTTTCTTTGTGATTTTTTGGATTTGGCATGATGCGCATGCCGGGGTACCGGCCGCCGGTCCTCTGACCGGCCGGCAACACGGCTGAGTATATTTCCTTATAATTTCTAAACTCGTAATTTATAATAGTTCGCGTGATTCGTTTTCCATAAATTTTTACGTAGTGACTTATAATATTAATGTTTCGAATATATGATATTCCATTTGCTTATATCGCATGTTTTGTGACAGTTTTTGATATGTCCCACTTTGAGTCGGTTTTTACAAATGTTACGGTTTGAGCACTATTTTGTTATGTGCTTTGTACTCTCATTCCCTTGGCTACCTCCACGTTCGTAAGGCTGGAATGTCAGAACGGGGATGTATCCTACTGCTTAATTGCATGTGTTAGTGGGCATACGACGACGTTGTTGGGAGGTGAACGCATTGCGTTGATCGACCCGGCCGTCAAATGTTGTGTACTTGCGAGGTGGTGTTCTTTGCATGTAGCGTACCGCTTGTTATGAGGCTTGTGCTCTTTTCCGCCTCTTTCGTGAATTATTGACCGAATTTGGGGTACTCGGCCTCAATGATTGACCGAGTCTTGGATGCGAAATGTCATCGCATGTCGAATCGGAACACTTTTATTCCGAGAGTCTGGCCAAGTTTAGACTAGGACCGGATATATATTTATATCGTCGTGCTACCAGGAGGAAATTAGTCTACATATACGAAATGTAGCATCGTGTATGCGTTCAGGGAAATGCTTATCTCGTGGATGCCTTTTAATCATACTTGCCATGTACATTGTGCTAGTGCGTTTCATTTACCGTGAGAGAGGTCGTCAATGTATTGTTATGTGTGGATGGATGATTACATGATTGATCATTCATGATCATACCATGACTTGGCATGGTTTATCTGTCGAGACTCAATCTTATCAAACTTATACCGCTAACGGTGAGATGTAAGCCCTAGTGAGCGTATTCGGTTGCCTAAGAGTGTCTTCCCCGAGTCTTTGTATAACATGATGGTTTCGGATTTGTATTCTATATGCTAAATATCGAATTGCCTATCTATTCTTATCGTATTTCACATGTATATCTATACATGCATGCTTCTACTTTTGTATTTCCTTTTATGTACGTTTAATGTGATATGGCTGGGAGAACCCGGAGTTACTCCCCACTGATTGTGGCGTTCATGTTTTTCATGGATGAACAAGTTCTTGCATGGATGGCTTTTTGCTTGATATTTTGGGTTCGGGTGTGAGCTAGCGGGCGTTGTCCCTGGATTGAAACACATCTAGACGATTTTAGCTAGTTTGCTAAACACTTTGACATTTATAAAGTTTTGAGAGACTTCGTCTGTTTGTTGTATTTTATTTCGTACTTTAGTTTGTAATACTTGACACTCCTCGTATACTTCTTCTTGCATGTATAAAAGTTTTAAAAACTTCATATTTCCGCTATATAATTCACATGCTTGTATGTTTTATATTTCCGCATTCGCGAGGGTTGTCACAGCTGTGGTGGAGTAGTAGGATTTAGGACATTCTGGCTCGTCCATCTCAAGTTGGGATGGATATTGCCCTGATTATAGTAACCACCCCCTTGACGATATTGTTGAAAGGAACAAACTTGCTCCTTTTCTGCAAGACAATCTACAGCCATGTGACCAGTTTCGCCACACCTTTCACAAGTGATCACTTCATCTCGCTGCAGCAAATGAACTGTCTGCTGGTTATCTGCAGCCTGCTTCTCCCATTTGTCAAGTCTGGCATTCAGTTTATCAAATTTGGCATCTAGACCGTCAGAATCAACACTAGCTAATGTCCGTGTACCACTTCGTGGATTACCATATTCAGCACAGTGGGTTGCCATCTCCTCGATCAATTTCTAACCCTTATCATCATCTATCTCCTTCTGGAATCTCCCGTTCGATGCGCAATCTAAGATAGCTCGATGATCATCATACAACCCGTTGTAAAACTGTTTACATAGAAACAACTGTTCGAACCCATGGTGAGGAACAGACCTCACTAGCGTCTTAAATCGATCCCAAGACTCATAGAGATTTTCATGAACTGTCTGCTTGAAGTTTGTAATCTGACCCCTCAAAGCATTCGTCTTCTGTGGTGGAAAATACTTCTTGTAGAAGGCTAGGGCAAGTGTAGTTTAGTCAGTAATGCCAAGTTCTTCTCTATTCAGATTCTTCAACCAATCTTTGGCATTGTCGGTAAGAGAAAAAGGGAACAAGACCTCCTTGATCTTGTCTTGTGTCACCCCTTTAGAAACTGGAATAGAAGAGCAGTAATCAGCAAAAGTCTCCATATGCTTTCTCGGATCTTCCCCAGCCACACCCCTATACTTGTCCTGCTGAACAAGCTTGATATAATACGGACGAAGATCAAAAGAAGTTCCATCTTCGTCCGTTGCAAGTTTGAATCCCTGGGGTATACATGCAGCGGTGGGCTCAGAGTGTCTAGCAATGTTAGGCATCTTCGCTGGTACGGTAGTCTCAACAGTCGAATCATCCTCGAAAATAAAACTGTCGAAGACGGAGTCAGAAGTACTCAAGTCTTCCTCCTTACAGTCTTACCTAACCCTCTCTTCCTGCGTAAGAAGGTTCTTTCGGGCTCTGGATCAGCTTCCACTAACTCGAGACTTTGGGACCTGCGCATACACAACTATAGAGAGAAAAATAAGAACAGTCTTAACGAATTAGAAATTCCTTAAGACGAGATAGAAATAAATAAACAAAAAATTAAATTGCCTCCCCGGCAACGGCGCCAAAATTTGATGCGAGTCGTTATACACCAAAAATAAAAGCCTAAGTCTACTAACTAAAGAAGATAGCGGAAGTAGGGTCGATCTCCACAGGGTGGAAATTAACTAACTGTAATCTAAGTCTGTCAGTCACAGTCTGGAAGTTTTGATTTAGTTTTAAACTAAACTAAATAAGATTTAAGGGAAGAGAAATAAAGGTAGAGGTTAACATGAAATAATTCAGATAAAGGAAAAATATGCTAGGATTCGGTCTACTGCAATATCGGCATCTACGGGTCAACTAAGTCGGTCAATCTATCAATGAGAAGGGCAATGGTTTTCTCCTCTCGGTCTTAAACCACGCTAGGGATTTTCCTAATTTACTCTCGCCCTCTTAGGAGTCACCTATCAACTCTAAGCAAGCCTTTCCCTTCCAATCTCTCGATCCAGGTCGGGGTTAACTACCTAGCTAGTCTCCTGCGTGCACTCATTCGACTAACCTCAATTATATTGCTTAGATTGATTCTCATATTCAAGATTAACTAATATACTTTATCCTATCATGCCTTTATTACAGTTTTCCTCATCCTAACATTTAAGGGAATTAGCTACTCATACTATTAATGATGCTAGCAATAAAGATGATTGAATATATGACATTAGACATGATACAATAGTAATTAACAAGCATAAAGAACAATAACGCAGCAATTAGGAAAGGTAAAACAGTAATTAAGACTAGAACAAAGATTAAGAATAAAGGAGAGAAAAGAGTTTACAATCTTAGCAAATCCGGCGTAAAGAACAAATCTGCGTCGATAATAAACGCGAATGTAAACTTAAAGATTAAGAAAGTTCAGAAACTAATGGTGAATGATAAGTGTCTCCAAAGTAGTCTATAATAATATCATTTAATGATGAACTAAGAGTCTTATATAATACATAACACGACTTGTAACCTAATTAGTCTACGGACTTAAGGCCCGTGACAGATTTCACTCGATCGAGGAAAAATCCCCTTCGATCGAGGCCTTTATTCGAGAATATTAGTTGATCGAGGACTTCATCCTCTCGATCGACCAATTCTTCAACAACTACCCCTCGATCGAGCAGATGACAGCTCGATCGAGGTCTTTTCTAGCAACACATCCTCTCGATCGAGTAGAGAGTCACTCGATCGAGTCTTCTTCATCAGTACTCCCCTCGATCAACCAAAGATATGGTCGATCGAGGTCCTCTGGCCTAGCATATAGTGTTGGTCATGGCTTTGGACTTGATTGTGAGCGGTTTCACGTTTTCCCATGCAAGAGCTTCTTCGTTCCTTCCATTCTCCTAAATGCATGCAAAGTGGACTGTTTTGGCTCGGTTTCCGCTACTACGTAGCTTGTACCTACAAAATGGTAATGAAAGTACAAAGTAGCCAAATAGGGGCATATAGTGACATAATATCACCTAAATGACATAGAAATGCGTGCATAAATGGACTAAAAAGTCTATATAAAATATACCCATCAGTTGGGATCAATTGAGTGAAGTTCGTGACTTAGGTCCCGATGTTCTTGTTGAAACCATTGATCATGTGAAGGTCATTCGTGATAGAATGAAAGCCGCTCAAGACCGACAAAAATCTTATGCCGATGTCCGAAGAAGACCGTTGGAATTTGAAGTTGGAGATAAAGTATTCTTGAAAGTATCTCCGGTGAAGGGTGTTAAAAGGTTTGGTGTAAAGGGTAAATTGAGCCCGAAATACATTGGACCCTTTGTTATTGTGAAACGGATTGGTGCCGTAGCTTACAAGTTGGACTTGCCCCCGAATTTGGCTAAAGTTCATGATGTATTCCATGTTTCTCAATTGAGGATGTGACAACCCTCGCGAATGCGGAAAGATAAAACATACAAGCATGTGAAAAGAGATGCGGAAATACGGTATTTTAAAAACCTTTAAACATGCAAGATATATATAACACGAGGTGTGTCAAAATGTTACAAACTAAATACGGAAATATACAACAAAGAGACGAGGCCTCTTAAAATGTTAGCAAAGAACAAGTGTTTAACCAAAACTAGCTACTATCGTCTAGAGGTGAACTTCCAGGGACAACGCCCGCTAGCTCACACCCGAACCCCAAAATATCGTATCCAAAAAGTCATCCATAGCAAGCAACCTGTTCATCCATGAAAAAACATGAATGCCACAGTCAGTGGGGAGTAACTCCGGGTTCTCCCAGCCATATCACATCAAACGTACATATAAGGTAATACGAAAGTAAAGCATGCATACATATATATATATATACATGTGAGTTGCGATAAGATTAGATAGGCAATTCTATAGAAAAATGATAAGATCATGTGGGAATCAAATCCGTAACCATCATGTTATTCAAAGACTCGGGAAAGACACTCTTAGGCAATCGAATACGCTCACTAGGGCTTACATCTCCCCGTTAGCGGTATAAGATTGTAAGATGGGACAATCGCCA
>JAIUZE010039989.1:0-12617 GCA_022085475.1 Heliosperma pusillum | reverse complement strand
CGTTGTTGGGAGGCGAACGCTTTGCGTTGATCGACCCGGCCGTCAAATGTTGTATACTTGCGAGGTGGTGTCATTTGCATGTAGCGTACCGCTTGTTCTGAGGCTTGTGCTCTTTTCCGCCTCTTTCGTGAAGGTTGACCGAATTTGGGGTACTCGGCGTCTATGATTGACCGAGTCTTGGATGTGGAACGTCTTACCACATGTCGAATCGGGAAACGTCTTATCCCGAGAGTCTAGCCAGGTTTAGACTAGGACCGTATTATTATCGTCGTCCTACCAGGAGGAAATTAGTCTACATCTACGAAATGTAGCATCGTGTATGAGTTCAGGGAAACGTCTTATCCCGTGGATGCCTGTTAATCATACTTGCCATGTACATGATGCTAGTGCGTTTCATTTACCGTGAGAGATGTCGTCATTGTGTCGTTGTGCTTGGATGAATGATTATATGATTGATCATTGAATGACTTGGCATGGTTTGTTTGTCGAGTCTCAATCTTATCAAACTTATACCGCTAACGGTGAGATGTAAGCCCTAGTGAGCGTATTCGGTTGCCTAAGAGTGTCTTCCTCGAGTCTTTGTATAACATGATGGATTCAGATTTGTATTCCATATGCTCTTATCATTATATATTGAATTGCCTATCTATCCTTATCGTATCTCACATGTATATCTATATGTATGCATGCTCTACTTTTGTATTTCCTTCTATGTACGTTTAATGTGATATGGCTGGGAGAACCCGGAGTTACTCCCTACTGACTGTGGCGTTCATGTTTTTCATGGATGAACAGGTTGCTTGATTGGATGGCTTTTTGCTTGTGGTATTTTGGGTTCGGGCGTGAGCTAGCGGGCGTTGTCCTTGGATGAAACACCTCTAGGCGTTCATTAGGTAGTTGCTAATAACTTTGATATTGATAAGATTTTGAGAGACTTCGTCTCTTATAGTATTTTGTATTTGGTTTGTAATTTTTGACACTCCTCGTATTTTCTATCTTGCATGTATAAAAGTTTTTAAAAGTTTCATATTTCCGCTATATAATTCACATGCTTGTATGTTTTATATTTCCGCATTCGCGAGGGTTGTCACAGATACACTTAATGTGGCCGAGGCCAACAACATTATTGAGAAGTTGGCTATGAACACAAGGAGCTACGGGAGAAAAAATGAAAGGGGAGGAAGTTCTAGAAATGTATCTTCCATGGAAGATTCTCATGCCTCTCAAAATCACAAAATCATGCAAGAGATGGGTGAACTCAAAAGCATGGTGTCCAACTTGGTTGTCAACAAAGGTAGTTCATTTTCTCAACACCCCGAACCACTTGAATGTTCTTATTGTGGAGGTGACCATGCTACAAATACATGTTACATCATGATCGAGCAAGGAGCCACCATGGAGAGTGTCAATGCCATGGGGTATGGAAATTACAATGCTAGAAACCCAAGTGGTGGAGGAATGTATAACCAAGTGGGAAATCGTGATCTTTTGGGGTGGGGAGGAGACAAGTCAAAGAGTTTTGAAAATGGTCAATTCAATCACTTGAGAGCCCAAAATCCAACCCAAAACCGAAACTCTAATTTCAACCAAAATCCCCAAAGAAATTTCAACAACCCAAGACCCAACAACTCAAATTTTCAAAGTAATTCTCAATCCCAAAGACAACCAAACCAAAATCCAAATCAAGGGAATTCTTCTTCTCAAGGGAACTTGAGTGACATCTTGCAAACACTTCTTGCCAATCAAGAGAAGGATAGGGAGGAGGCAAGGAGGATAGAGAGGAAGCAAGGAAGGATAGGGAGGCTAACAACCTTAGGTGAACAACTTGGAAACCCAACTATCCCAAATGGCCTCAAATTTGTCAAAATCCCAAGCCTCAAGCTCCACAAGATTCCCATCTCAAACCATTCCCCCACCTAGGGAAAATGCTAGTGCCATGACCTTGAGAGGAGGCAAAGAGTTGGAAGTAAACCCCCTTGGAAAACAAAAGGAAAAGATGAAGAATCTTGAGATGGAAACTTTGGAGATTGAAGACCAAGGAGAATTGGTGGTTGGTCAAGAAGAGATATAGAAGAATGAGAAAAGAGGATCCACAAGCAAGGACCCCAAGGGAGACACTTCAAGGAAGGGCAAAGACACTATTGAAGATGATGAAGTGGAAGAGTACATATCGGAAGTCCTCTTTCCTAGTGCTTTGATAAGCACTAGGAAGTATCCCAAGGAGAATGACTTATATGAGACTTTCCGGAAATGTGAGGTAAACATCCCTCTCCTCAACTTGTTGAATAGTGTTCCTAGGTATGCAAAGTTCTTGAAAGAACTTTGTACACCTAGGAGAAATCCAAAGAAGGGAACCCATAAGGTTAGGGTGAGTGAACATGTGTCGGCCATTTTCAAACAAAATTTACCCAAGAAATGTGGAGACCCAGGCATGTTCACTATTCCTTGCACTATTGGGGGAAAAAGTTTTAAACGAGCCATGCTAGACCTAGGGGCTTCTATAAACGTCATGCCTTTATCTATTTATGAGACCCTAGGTTTAGGACCGTTGTCTAAGACCGGGGTAGTCATTCAACTTGCCGATAGGTCTAGTGTTTACCCCAAGGGCATGGTAGAGGATGTGCTAGTGGAAGTCGATAATCTTGTCTTCCCGGCGGATTTCTACGTCTTAGATATGGAATCTAGCTCTAGTGCCACCCCTCTCCTTCTTGGTAGGCCGTTTATGAAAACTTCAAATACCAAGATCGATGTTTCAAACGGGTGCTTGACTATGGAGTTTGAAGGGAAAAGATTAACTTACAATATATATGACTCCATGAGGCACCCGAGTGACCATCAATCTTGTTTCTTCTTGGATATCTTTGAGCCATTAGTGAATCAAATGTATAAACTTTGTGATAGAGACCCACTCGAGGTAGCTTTAACTAACCCCATGGAAGAGGAAGGTTTGCGTTTGTTGTTGGCCGTTGATGTGCAGGAATGTCTTGAAGACTTGGAAAGGGAAGAGCCCATAGAAACATATGAGGAGCTCAACGTCATAGAGATGCTGAAAACAGGGCAAGGCAGTGCTCAACGCAGCCTGCGTCGTAGGACGCAGCCTGCGTCGTACCTGCGTCACGACGCAGCCTGCGTCGTAGGACGCAGCCTGCGTCGTACGACGCAGCCTGCGTCACTGGACGCAGCCTGCGTCCTGAGCTGGCGAACTTGTCCGAGTTGTTTGCCTTTGAGTATTCCACTCCACAAGCCCCTCCCTTCCATAATCCAACCCCCGAAGGTCGAGTTGAAGACCCTCCCAAGCCATTTGAAGTACATCTTTCTAGGGGACAAGAACACCCTACCACTTATCATTTCAAGCACACTCACCGAGGACCAAGAAGGCAAATTGGTATCACTACTTGAAAAGCATAAGGAAACATTTGGGTGGAGCATAGCGGACCTAAAAGGGATAAGCCCGGTGACTTGCATGCACAAGATACGGCTTGAAGTGGATGCCAAACCGGTCCGACAACCCCAAAGGAGGCTCAATCCACCCATGGCGGAGGTAGTGCAAGAAGAGGTAATTAAGCTATTGCAAATGGGTATCATTTTCCCTATTTCCGACTCTCGTTGGGTTAGCCCAACTCAAGTCGTACCCAAAAAGGGAGGAGTGACGGTAGTCAAGAATGCACAAGGAGACTTCGTCTCCACCCGACCACAAAACCGGTTGGAGAGTGTGTATTGACTACCGCCGCTTGAATGCGGTTACATTGAAAGACCATTTCCCGCTACCATTTATTGATCAAATGTTAGAAAGACTAGCGGGAAAAGCTTTCTATTGTTTCCTTGACGGGTACTCGGGGTATTTTCAAATCCCAATTGCACCCGAGGACCAAGTCAAGACCACATTCACATGCCCATTTGGTACATTTGCTTATCGCCGTATGCCCTTTGGTTTGTGTAATGCACCTGGAACTTTTCAACGGTGCATGTTGAGTATTTTCTCCGACTATGTAGAAAGGATCATAGAACTATTCATGGACGATTTCACCGTCCATGGAGACTCCTATGATGCATGTCTAAAACACCTTGCTCTTGTCTTAGAACGATGCCAAGAGTCTTATCTCGTTTTAAACTCCGAAAAATGTCATTTCATGGTGACTAGTGGCATCGTTTTAGGACATGTAGTGTCGGAAAGGGGGGTTGAGGTGGATAAGGCTAAGGTTGACATTATCAAAACTTTACCTTACCCCTCTAACACCCGAGACATTAGGTCTTTTCTCGGACATGCCGGTTTCTACCGGAGATTTATTAAGGATTTTTCCAAGGTTGCTAACCCCTTATGTAAGCTTTTGCACAAAGAAGCGTAGTTTGTTTTTGATGACTCATGTAGGAAAGCATTCGATGACTTGAAGGAGAGATTGGTCACCGCACCAATTATTCAAGCACCACGATGGGATCTTCCATTTGAAATCATGACCGATGCAAGTGACTATGCATTGGGAGTGGTTTTGGGTCAAAAGAGTGAGAAGGGACCCCATGTGATCCAATATGCTTCTACCCTCTTGAATGATGCTCAAAAGAACTATTCCACGACGGAGAAGGAATTCCTTGGTGTGATTTATGCTCTAGAAAAATTCAGATCTTATCTCTTGGGCACAAAGGTGATCATCTACACCGATCATGCCGCCATTAGATACCTTGTGGCAAAGAAGGATGCAAAGCCAAGGTTGTTGAGGTGGATCCTTCTCCTAAGTGAATTTGATGTGGAAATAAAAGACAAGAAAGGGGTGAAGAATGTGGTGGTGGATCATTTGAGCCGGCTAAACCATGAAGGAAGACCATTATGCCCTCTTGAGGAGGTTGAAGGAGGTCTCCCTAATGAGTCACTTTATGCTATACAAGTGGAGGAGCCATGTTATGCTACCATGGTCAACTATTTGGTGACAAAGCGGCTTCGAAGCCATTTCTCTTCTCATCAAAAGAGCAAAGTCAAATCCGATGCAAAGTACTATACATGGGATGATCCTTACTTGTGGAAATTTTGCCAAGATAAACTTGTGAGAAGATGTGTGCCCGAAAGTGAGATCCCTTCCATCTTACATCATTGTCATGACTATGCTTGTGGAGGACATTTTGGGCCACAAAGAACCGCTAGAAAAGTGCTTGAATGCGGTTTCTTTTGGCCAAGCCTTTTTAAAGATGCCCACAAATTTGTAAAGACTTGTGACCGATGTCAAAGGGTAGGGAATTTGACAAAAAGAAATGAGATGCCACAACAACCTTTTCTATATTGTGAGATCTTTGATGTGTGGGGAATTGATTTTATGGGCCCTTTTCCAAATTCCGGTGGTTATTTATACATCCTCTTGGCGGTAGACTATGTGTCAAAATGGGTTGAAGCCATTCCTACCCGCATCGATGATGCCAAGGTAGTAGCCATTTTCATTCAAGAGAACACATTCTCCCGGTTTGGCTTTCCAAGAGCTATCATTAGTAATAGGGGTACCCATTTTTGCAACAAGGTGATTGGAGGCCTTCTCAAGAGGTATGGGGTGAATCATAAAATTTCCACGGCCTATCACCCACAAACAAACGGGCAAGCCGAACTCTCCAACCGTGAAATAAAAGGAATACTTGAAAAGATGGTCAACCCGGATAGAAAGGATTGGAGTAAGAGGCTAGTTGATGCATTGTGGCCATATAGGACCGCTTTCAAAACCCCCATTGGCATGTCACCATTCCGTCTCATCTATGGCAAGGCTTGCCACCTCCCCATGGAGGTTGAGCACAAAGCCTATTGGGCTATCAAATCTTTTAACCAAAACCAAGATGAGAGCGGTATGCACCGAAAGCTTCAATTACAAGAACTTGAAGAAATTCGCCAAGATGCTTATGAGAACTCTTCCATCTACAAGGAGAAAACAAGGAGATGGCATGATGGAATGATAAACCGTCGAGTTTTCAAGGAGGGTTATAAAATTCTTGTGTTCCAAAACCGGTTTAAGCTCTTTCCGGGCAAGTTGAGGTCAAGATGGTTTGGACCTTACACCGTCAAGAAAGTGTTTACCCATGGAGCTATTGAAGTGGAGGGGCCCGGGGATGGAAAGCTCCTCAAAGTGAATGGCCACCGTCTCAAACATTACTTCCACGGATGTGACCGGGAGGAGGAAGAAGAGGTCTTGCTTGAAGACCCCGTTTATCAAAGTTGAAAAGCTTGAAATAGCTAAGTCGAGCCATCGACTCTAAATAAACGGCAAACCATGTACATACTCTATCCTTGTGAATATTTCTTTAAAGTTTCTTTGTTAATTCTTAGCATTTGAGTTGTTTTAAGTTAGTTAGACATTGCATCAAATAAAATTTTTTGAAGTTACTAACGGTTTTGTGAAGTTTTGCGAGTTTTCGGCCGCCTCGGGAGGCGTGCCACGGATAAAAAGGTCGGGAATCGATGGAATTTGGATATTGGAGGTTATTACGGGCCATTGGAGTGAAAATGCAAGTATGGAGATGTTTGGAGCACTTAGCAAAAAATTTGCTAAGTGCAAAAGCTAGAACAAACCGGCAGTGAAGGACGCAGCCTGCGTCGTAGGACGCAGCCTGCGTTGAATGCAGTTTTCAGCTTATTTTCTATCTTTTGCCCGAGTTCTTCATAACACCAAAACACACCTTCAACCTTCAGTTTTCACGACAAACACCTCTAACCCAACCCCAATCCCTCAAAAATCCATCTTTCTCACTCAAATCTTCCAAAACTTTCATCAAAATCAATCAAATTCTTCTTCCTAATCATTATTCTACATTCAATAACCCCAAAAATCAATCACACTCACCCTCAATCTCCGAAAATCCGTTTTTGAAAACCTAAAATTTTTTCCTCAAATTCGATTTTTAGGAACTTTTGTTGGGTTTTTAAGGTTGTTTGTCGGATTCCTACCTATTCTAATCATCAAGGAGCTTGAATCTTGTGGAAAAGCAAAGGTATAACTTCATACTCAACTTTTTCATTGTTCTTCAAGTTTTTGCTCGAATTAGGCTAGAATTAGTCTTAGGTTGAGTTCCCCCTTTCCCTTGATTGATTGTGTAGTTAGGATTGGGCAAAGTTTTCTGAGTGAGGAAAAGAAATTCAACAAACACTAGCTTCTTGAGGTGTAGAAATTGTTGCACACCAAGTGTTTGTTGAATTGCTTGAGTGAAAATCATCTTTCGAGTGATTGCTTGTTGTTGTTGTAGTGTGTTGTTTGTTAATTTTGCAGCAATGGCACCAAAGATCTCCAAATTGTTTGGCAAAGGGAAAAATAAGAGGGTCGCGGTGAGTGAGCCTGACACCGAGGTAGAAGCGGTGTTTATGGGCTATGAGAGGTTGCAAGCTCAATATAAGAAAATTTGGGATCAGATAACCACTCATCCTCTTGTAGGCACCAAATTCTTTTGCCCAAACACCCTCCATGCCTTAGGCATGTTCAACTTGACAAGGGACATGCTAGCTAAAGTAGGGCTAGAGGCTTATCTCGAGCCGAACTCCTGGGATTACACCTATAAGAGTTTTGCATACGAGTTTCTAGCTAGCTTGTCGGAGTTGGATGTGCCCGAAGGTGAGAAGAAAGCCTACCGATTCCGTTTGAACCAAACTTGGCATAATGCCCAACTTCCGAAATCCGTCAAATCCTGAAAATCACCAAGCAACCCGAGGACATTAGGTGCCCCAAGGGCAAAATGCATTTGATGTGGGGTAACATTGCCGATGACCGCGGCCCATCTAAAGATGCCAAACTTTCATCCATCACCCACCCCGTACTCTGCCTAATCACAAGATTCCTCACCACCATTTTCAACTCCGCGGGAGAACACACCAAAGTACCGGAGAATATCCGGCTATGTTTGTGGACTATGCTTCCGGAGGGGTAGGGATCCAGGATTGGGCCGATTTGTTTTTGAGGGCTTGCATCAAGCATAGGCAAAAATCGGCAAGGGCAAGTATCCATTGTGGGGGGGTGATTTCTTTCTTGGTGAGGCATTATGAGGGGGGCATTGGTAATGATCAAGGGGTGAACATTTGTAGGGGGTTGACGAGGTACAACCGTCTTGGGCTAGAGGAAGTTCATATGTTTAAGACTAGCAAAGAGCAACCCTTGAAAGGGTTTTGGTTGGGAAGTGACGGGCTAAGTTACATGAGGTTGCCTAGACCTCAAAACGCCCCTTTACCTAGAGGACCCGCGTCATGGGATTTTACGTGTCCTAGGGAGGAAAGTTTGGGGGTAAGTAGTGAGGAGGAGGAGGAGGTAGAGGAAGTGCCTTTGAGGCAAAGAAGGAGGGCAAGGAGAGAGGGTGGTGAGGGAAGTGAGCATATGAGAGAGGAGATCGAGATCCTTGCAATTGAGCAAGGACCTTCCCACACCACAAATTTTGAACAACAACAACAACAACAACAACAACAACCACCACCACCACCACCACCATTCCATTTTCAATCACCATTCGAAAGCCACCAAGACACCGACACCCCCATGTTTGATGCGGAGGGTCGTTCTAGCATACCCGTGGAGCCATGGCAACAACAAATGGCTAACTATTTTGCTAGCACCAACGACGTTTTGAAGCATATTAGTGGGAGGGTGGACGATTCAAACACATGGCAAACACAACAAGGTAGTAGGCTTGAGACTTTAGATGATTGGCACGTTGTGGTGGAGGAGAGAGAGAGATTGAGAGGGGAGGCCGAGAGGGCTCAAAGAGAGGAATGGAGAAGGTTGCTAGACGGGCAAGAGGAAGCCCGCCTTTGGAGAGAGCAACAAGATCAAAGGTGGCGGGAACAAAGTGAAATGTGGACCACCCAAAATGCTTGGAGGGGGCAAGCTACGAGCCACTTTAACGTTCAAAATGAGCGCCACCACACCTATCTTCAAGACTCCTATGAAGATGTGGTGGCACAAGAGGACGTCTATGGCTTGGCTAGCTCTCTCTTTGGGATGTCCATACAACAAAACCCGGGCTACCCTTTTCCTTACAACCAAGCGACCCTTGATGAAGGCATGGAGCAAAGAAGAAGGATAAGAGAAGAAAGGGAGAGGAGGAGAAACCGAGGAGGTGCCTCGGGGTCTTCTCCTTTCGACAATTGATGAGGTAACAATTTTCTTCTCTCCTACAATGAGGACATTGTGTATTCTAAGTGTGGGGGAGAAGATTGTACATAGTTGGTTTGTTTTTGATGCATTGTATTTTTAATTGTCTTTATTTTTGAAAAGAAAAGAAAAAAAAAAAAAAGAGAAAAAGAAAAGAAAAAAATTGAAAATCCCGGCTAGGTGAAAACCCACAAGGGTGGGCACCTAGGCAAGATTGGGAAGGTGGCCGAGGACGGAATGAAAACTCGAAAGGGCATTCCGGGCAAAATGAAGAATCGAGTTGCGAGCCACCAATGAGAGGAAAGAAAATCTAAGGTGAAAACCCGAAAGGGCACCTTAGGCAAAATGAGGGATTTTCAAGAAAAAAAATGGAAAAATGAAAAAATGAAAAAAAATTGAGCATAATACTTTCGATGATGAGGATTTTGGAGGAATAAGAAGGGAGTGATAAGGAGGAAATTGGAAGGAGGCTAGCTTAGGACTCCATTTATTTTCATTTTTGAGTCACAAAACTTTGTTTCAAATTGGTGGATTCATTTTGGTGGTCGCTTGGTTGTGCAAATTGTGAAGTTTGGGGCCAACCAAGTAACCATGATTTGCATTAGTGGAGTAATAAGGGGGTGGTATAAGGAGTGGTTTTTGTATGGAGGTTGTTGAGAAAGACCATCTCGCTATGCCTTGGGATAAGGCAAAGATGGTCATACTACTTTATTGGGAGCTATAAGGAGGGAGGAGTTGATTTGAGTCGGAGTAGGTGGCATGTCGTGTCTTAGTCTTGAGGGATGATATAAGGAGGGGAGTGAGAGAAGAGTGTCACAAGAATTGAGTCTTTTCATTTTGTTTTTGTCATGGGTGGATTGTTTAAGAGGGAGTATAAGAAGGGTGTAGTGAGGGAAGAGAGGTCAATGCCTCCACACACATTTTGTTGGGCTCATGTCATTTGTGCTAATCTTGAGTTTTACTCGGGACGAGTAAAAGTCCAAGTGTGGGGGTGTTTGACATAGTCAAATATTGTCGTGTCTAGTAGTAATTTTTAGAGTCTTTCGTTCTACTTTTTACGGGTCATTAGCTTTGTTTTATGTTAATTTTAGTTTTTGTAATAATGTTAGTATTTAGTATTTTAAGTCAATTTTGAGAGTCAAATCCCGAAAGTCAAACCCGAAAACCCGAGACCCAAAAACCCGGAAATTGGAGTGGGCTAGCAATGAATCACCAAGGTATGAAGACCAAGCCCAATGGGTCAATGGAAGTCAAGGTGGGGCCAAAAGACTATGGGTCAACGAAAGTCAAGAAGGAAGTAAAGGTAAAATTGGGCAGTGCTCGACGCAGCCTGCGTCATCACGACGCAGCCTGCGTCGTTTCTCAGCACGGGATTTCTTCATTTTCTCGTCTTGTCTTTTGGAAGCCCACCTTTCAAGGCCCCTAGGTTTGCGGACCAAGGGTGTATAAGAAGAAAACTGAAGAGAGAGAGGGGAGCCAAGCATTCAACATTCAACATCATATTTTTCCTTAGTTTTTCTCTACTTTTGTTCTTCAACTTTGGCTCTTGTAATGGGTTTTTACTTAAAAATTGGTTGTAATATGAAGGCTATGGGTAGCTAATCTTTCTTTGCTTAGTGTAATTTGAACAAGTTCTTCCCTTTTAGCATTGTAAGGCCTTTTTAATCCTTCCTTATCTATTTAATTCCATTTTCCTATGTTTGAATATCATTGTTGAATGAATTGTTGTGAAGACTAACCATCTTAGTAATTGTTTGTTTGATTAAATTGCTTTGTCTTGATGAATTTGGTTGATTTGTCTTGGTATTTGTTGAAGCAACTTTGAAAGATTGTAACTTTGGTTTAAAAGTTGGAATCTTTTGAGTGGAATTTGGGTTATTGTGTATTTAGGACATGGTTTAATGTTTTATTACATGATTCTAGCATGTTTCTATGGTTTTGTGCTTAAAACTTGCATCTTTATTTATGCTTATTTTTTAATAAGTATGGGTTTAGTTGTATTGAGTCATTTATGGATGGTTTAATTCATGGTGGCTAGTTCTTAGAAGTTTGTAATAGATAATTAGAGAAAGGAAGGAAAGAAGGGTCTTTACTATGTTAATTGTTGGAGAACTTGGGATAATTGCACTAAGTTATTTCTCCTTATTTGAATCTTTGAGTATTTAGTTGTTGTTGGTAATTTTAGACTTGATAATCATTTCTCATGAAAAACTTTCTCCATTTATGTTTTCCTACATGTTTTCCATTGTGAATATCATAGTTTGTAATTAATTTAAGTCTTTGTTTTGATTAATATTTTAATTAGTAATTAGTGTCTCAAATTTGTGATTAGAGTCATTAGATTTGTCAATTGATATTTTGTAAGAGTCTAGATTAGATTAATTTAGCTAATACCGCTTTCCCTTGGGTTCGATCCTTTTCTTACCCTTACTACCCTTTTATTTAGGTTGGTTTGAGTCTAGATTTGGTTTTATAAATTGTTATTTGACTTAGCTAATTTGCGGATTTAACACCACCGTGTTTTAGACCCGTTACATATTATCATCCATTCACGAACCGATACATTGACAATGCCCAATCATGCAATGACCATGAATAATATCATGAAATCACGCATTCAAAGACGACGACACAAGGACGACATCTCTCACGGTAAATGAAACGCACTAGCACCGTGTCCCAGCAAGTACGATTAAAAGGCATCCACGAGATCACATTTCCCTGAACGCATACACGATGCTACATTTCGTATATGTAGGCTAATTTCCTCCTGGTAGCACGACGATAATAATACGGTCCTAGTCTAAACCTGGCCAGATTCTCGGAATCACATTTTCCGATTCGACATGCGATAACATTTCGCATCCAAGACTCGGTCAATCAATAGACGCCGAGTACCCCAAATTCGGTAGATCAATTCACGAAAGAGGCGGAAAAGAGCACAAGCCTCATAACAAGCGGTACGCTACATGCAAATAAAACCACCTCGCAAGTACACAACATTTGACGGCCGGGTCGATCAACGCATAGCGTTCGCCTCCCAACAACGTCGTCGTATGCCCACTAACACATGTAATTAAGCAGTAGGATACCTCCCTGTTCCGACATTCCAGCCTTACGAACGTGGAGGTAGCCAAGGGAATGAGAGTACAAAGCACATAACAAAATAGTGCTCAAACCGTATCATTTGTAAAAACCGACTCAAAGTGGGATATACCAAAAACCGTCACAAAACATGAGAATAGGGAATCATATAAGTTTAAATATGATAAACATGAGTCAATACATGATCCATAAGCATTAGAACAAGTTTATGAAGCATAATGAATAAAAACATAGATCACCTCTCCAAAACAATGTTGTTTGGAAACCAACGAAAACAAGGGTCCACTTCAAACGGTCATAACTAGAGTTCTAGACATGAAAATGCAGAAATTCTAAATGGAGGTGATAGCTTATCCTCTTACGGTTCCAACGGGATGTCACACGCCCAAAACAAGCAAGTAACGAAGGAGATAT
>JAIUZE010039980.1:0-16175 GCA_022085475.1 Heliosperma pusillum | reverse complement strand
GTACTTAGTCAACCGAACAATATATGCAGACATCAAACAGTCACGGGAAAAACATCCTATCATGTGACTAATTGCATATAAATAATAATCAAATATCATATCGCCTCATATCTACTAAGGCTAATTCATTAATTAATACAACCTTACTTGAAGACAAATCCCCGACCCGAGTCCCGCGACGGGTCATCAGTCAAAACGGGGCTGACTAGATCTTAGTTTGACCAGACCCGTTTGATCAAACCGGCTAGAAACAGAGTCTTTACCATATAGACTTGAACATAAAAAAAATCATCATATTCATTACATGTTATTTTAATAAAACTTCTAACATGTGAATTATTAAATTTTACTAAAACCCGCTTGACTTAAAGGATATTAAATTTAACTATAATCTCGTATTATAATTTCTAACATGTGAGAAATAATAATTTTATGAAAAACCTTTTTAATTAAATATTTTACTTATTAACATTTCCCAGTTGCTAAATATTACAAAACACGATAAAATGGCAATAACTCAAAAACCGTCACAAGACCAAGGAAGGGACCCACGGCCTGATTTGGGCCGGACAATACATGGGCCTGGATTGGGCCCACGGACTGATTTGGGCTAATTTGGGCTGATTTGATCGACTTTACTAAAAACCGTTTCTTAATATTTCCCGCATGCTTAACATATTTAAAACCCGTCAAAACAACAACAAAACAATCAAGTATCGACCCAACACCCAAGGACCATCCCCGGACCAAATCCAGACCGGGCTGGACCGGCCTGAACCGGCCTGAATCGGGCCTGAACCGGCCTATTTGGGCTGGTTTTTCCGGCCACCTTATTCGGCCACCACCACCAATCACACCAAATTATTTCTAACATGTTTTAATTAATCAACAACCATTTTAACATCCAATTCAACCATCATTCATAAAAAAATCATGGTTA
Source organism: Heliosperma pusillum (assembly GCA_022085475.1). Classification (NCBI taxonomy): domain Eukaryota; kingdom Viridiplantae; phylum Streptophyta; class Magnoliopsida; order Caryophyllales; family Caryophyllaceae; genus Heliosperma; species Heliosperma pusillum. The sequence continues at coordinate 15,235 of JAIUZE010039980.1, read as the reverse complement.
TAACTAAATCATACAAATATGTTAAGAACACTAACATATTAAAAATTCCATACAACATATAAATCATACTACTTATCATGTTACTACTAAAAATCATAAGTAACAATAATATGAACTAAAACAAAAGATTTGTGACATTAATTCGTCGAGTAAATCAGAATTGTTACCTTAGCTAGCAAAATCAAGTAGCACCAAAAAAATAAGAACTAAGAAAATAATAAACCCGTCTTCTAATCTTCTCCTAAAATATACGAGTCACCAAACTCGTCTTCAAAATCTTCCCCTATAAGAAATGACAAGAAAAATATTTGTTAGAATTAAAACTTGATTTTCCATAATTAAAGTGTTGAAAACGATTTTGTCGGGATTGAAAATAAACCGTACTTGAAGATGGAGAGCGAAGAGGAGATTCTAGAAATATAAGTTAGGACGGATTTGAATAAGAAATGAAGGTTTTATGACGATTTTGCTTAAGAACGACGAAGAACGACGAAGAACGACGAAGAACGATGAAGAACGATTAAAGAAAGTGTTAATTAGATCTTAATTTGATTTATTGTAAAATGAAAAAGTAGTTAGTGAGTAAAGTGGGGTGGGAGTGCCGTGTAATTATAGGGAAAAATGGAGTCGGGTTTTGAAATTGTTGTTACGGAATTGACTCGGGTTTTATCATTATAATAAGGTAATTAATTAGATATTAAGTTAATTAAATCAAATATCTAGATATTATGTTATTGTAATCAAAAGAAAGGAAAATATCAAGCTCTAAGAGAGGAGAGGAGCCGTGTGGCTTGATGAGAAATCGGGTCTGTTTTGTAAACGATTTGCGTAATTTTCGTTGACGGATCGATAAAGTTATAAATATCTAAGATATTATTATTAGTTTAATAAAAAGAATGAAAATATCCTAAAGTGAGTGGAAAAAGGTGACATGGGCGTGTGACTCATGCCAAAGTCGAGTTTCGGGTTTGTTTCGGGATTTAAGATGACTCGGGAATAGTTAAATGACGCTCGGGTTTAAATCGTAAAACCCTCTCTTTAATTCCGAATAAATTCAAAATAATTATATTAAATTATCATAAATCCAAATAAATCTTAATAAAAATAAATTAAAAATATTATTTTTTAAATAAAATTTCGGTCTTCAAAATTACAAGGCGAGTCGGAAAAAAGTCAACGAAAGTCAAAGTTGACTTAAAAACGGGATTCTCATGGAATCTCTCAAAAATTCCAAATACGAACTCGGAATTTCAAAATTCAACTGGAAACAATAAATTCCACTTTAAAACTTAAACAGACTGAAAAGTATCCTTAAGATATTTTACTGGACAAATTGGGTACTTTTCGGGTTGTTACAATCACCCCTCCTTTTAAAAAGTTTTGTCCTCGAAACTTAGAAGAAGGAAAGTAACATATATGTAGGTCTATTTCAAAACTGTTTAAAAATATATTTGTAATAAAATATAGGGTCTTATCAATGGAACGGAAGGTTCTCGTCGGTGTTAAGAACATCGACGTCCCAAGTCAAAGACTTTAAAAGATACATTTTCGCATCAATAAATGAGAAAACTAGTTATCGAACGTCTCCAATAACAAGTCTCAACACTCCTTGACGGTAAAATACTTGAAATCATAAACATTTCCCAAAGCTTTTAGTTCAAAAAATTTTATAGTAACGGTAATAACTCTACTATCTATGCTTAAAATTTCTAACTAAAGCTTCTAATAATCTATCTATAAAAGATGATATTCGATAGAAGGAACGGAATATTCGAAAGAATAAATCGAATAGAAAGAGGAAAGAAAGAAGGAAATTTACCTCAAACAAAGAGCTCGGGATATTTAGCTAACATTTTAGCTTCGGGTTCCCAAGTTTCTGATTCAACGTTTCCACAACGCCAAAGGATACGAACTAAGGGCACCACTTTGTTTCTGAGTTGTTTGTTAGCCCTTTCAAGTATACGAATCGGCCTTTCTTCCAAAGCCAAATTAGGTTCCAAGTCCAACACTTCATCTTGAATAATATGACTTGGATCACTGATATACTTCTTCAATTGCGAAACATGGAACACATCATGAACTTTACTCAAGTTCGGAGGTAATTCCAAACGATAAGCAACAGGACCAACTCTCTTAAGCACGCGAAACGGTCCAATATATTTAGGACTCAACTTTCCTTTCACTCCAAACCGTTTCACCCCTTTCATTGGTGACACCTTAAGGAATACCCGATCATCAACATCAAATTCAAGTGGTCGACGACGAACATCGGCATAGGATTTCTGTCTATCTTGAGCGGCTTTCATTCGCTCTCGAATGACTTGAACTTGATCAATTGTTTCAGTCACTATGTCGGGACTCAACATATGATCATCCTGGACTTGATCCCAACAAACAGGACTACGGCACTTTCTACCATATAAAGCCTCGTACGGTGACATCTTGATAGAAGCATGATAACTGTTGTTATAAGAAAATTCCACCAGAGGCAAACACTTCTCCCAAGAAGCGTGAAAGTCTAACGCACAAGCCCGGAGAAGATCTTCCAAAGTTTGGATCGTTCTCTCGGTTTGACCATCAGTAGCGGCATGAAATGCAGTGCTCATCAACAATTTACTACCCATGGCTTCTTGTAAAGCCTCCAGAACGGGAAACCAATCTCGGATCACGATCTGAAACTAAGTCTTTAGGCACGCCATCGGTAACGCACTATCTCACCACTAGGCAGGGCTAAGACATCTATCATCCAAGGTTTCATGATAGGACGAATCTGGCACACGTGGTTAGACGGTCTACAATAACCCAGATGGAATTTATTTCCACGAGGAAGTATAGGTAAAGCCATCACGAAGTCCATAGAAAATAGACTCCCACTTCCCAAAGAGGAATTTCCAAAGGGTTTTGACAGCCCAAAACCTCCGCGGTTTTGCTGTTCCAATCTTCACCTTCTGACAAGTAAGACATTTACTACATACTCCTTTACTTCAATCTTCATCCTAGGCCACCAAAACTGTGATCTCAAATCTTTATACATTTTGTCACCGCCAGGATGAATAGAATAAGGAGAAAGGTGAGCTTCATCAAGTATTCTCTTTCTCAACTCGGCACTTCTTGGAACATACATTCTACCATGGTAACGAAGGTAGCCATCATTATCCACCACACAATCCTTTGCTTGCCCAAGTATTATTTTTGCTCGTATGGCGATGAAAGTAGCATCCTCCGGTAAACAAGTACGAATTTCTCGATAGAAATCGGGTTCTGCAGTCAAAGCACCAAGATAATCGAATCCTTTCCCAACAAACTGTATCTGAAGCTTCTGAAATTCTGTTACCAGTTCATCGGGTAAAGTACCCAGAGCATTTAATGAATGACTAGTCTTTCTACTCAAAGCATCTGCCACAACATTTACTTTTCCCTCATGATAAATCAATTCGGCATCATAATCATTCACCAATTCTAACCATCTCCTCTGCCTTATGTTCAACTCTTTTCTGAGTAAAAATGCACCTCAAGCTCTTATGATCGGTGTAGATTCGACAATGAACTCCAATAAGATAATGTCTCCAAGTTTTCAATGCATGTACTACAGCTGCTAACTCAAGATCATGAGTCGGGTAGTTCACTTCATGTACCCTGAGTTGTCGAGAAGCATAAGCAATTACTTTTCTATTCTGCATCAAGACACATCCCAAACCATGCTTTGAAGCATCACAATATACATCATAATCAGCTTCATCATCTGGTAAAGTTAAAACCGGTGCGGTAGTCAATCTCTTCTTTAATTCCAAGAAGGCAATTTCACATTCATCGGTCCAGATATACTTTGCTTCCTTCTTTAGCAATTGAGTCATCGGTCTTGCTAATTTAGAGAAATCTTTCACAAACCGACGATAATAACCCGCTAAACCAAGGAAACTCCGAATCTCGGACACATTTTTCGGACTCTTCCATTCTACCACGGCCTCAATTTTAGCTGGATCGACCATAACACCGTCTTTTGAAATAACATGACCAAGGAAAGATACCTCGGGCAACCAGAATTCACATTTGGAGAAGTTAGCATACCACTTTTGCAATGTAAATACTCAGAAAAGTATAGATTTCAGTAGGTTTTAATGCTTGTAAGACACACACAAATGAAGACACAAAGGACTTGAATTGGACTTGTTGTTGTGTTGAAAGTTTCTGAATTTTATAAGAAAATGAAGTAAGAACAAGATAGTACTCTTCCAAAGCACAAAGCCAATGGATAGAGGTTGTGATGAATGACTCCAGCAACTCAGCAAAGACTCAAACAACACTCTTCTAGCACTAAGCAAAGAAGGGACTCAAGCACACAGCCATGAGTTTAGAAATTGGAAACAAAGGTTTCAATTCTTTCATTCATTCAAATCTGATTTCATTAGGTTACAAAGCAAGGCTTATATAGGCCAAGAGAGACACATCTAAGGGTCTCAAATGCATCATCTAATGTACAATAAGTCGTGGCCTTGGCCTTACACAAATCAGAATACTAACTAGGATACAAAAGCATAAAGTAATAAAGCATAAAGCATAAGACAGAAAACAGGCTGCTCCTCTTTGTCTTGTTGTGCAAGGTCAATTAAGATGTGTAAGACCTTGGAGCTTGGGCTTGGCAGCTACCATCTTCAAGTACAAAGGGTTAGGATGACTTTCAAGTCGTGCCCTTGTCTTGCCTAGCCAAATATAGCACCCAAAACAGCCTTGGTACAAGACAATGCTGAAATGTCCCTATCTGGACCCATTTGTTTGTTCTTAGCTAAACCTGCTCTTTTATTGTGAATTAGCAAAAACTTTCCTAGACGTTTCTCTTCCTAAGACCCTAAACTAAGAGTATTAGGCCTTGGAACAACTTAATTCATATTAGGGGTTGCCTTGGACGAAGCTCTTTGATGTTGGACCTGAACCGGGTGAGATAGGACATGGACCCTTCTGATTTCATTTTGTAACACTCATAACTCTCTGCTCATGATGAACTTGAAGACCCATGATAGGTCATGTGAAAGCTATGGATGTTAGCTTTCTCCTCCAAAATGAATCACCCCTAAACATTCTTTAGATTTTGAGTTATGCAACTTTGAGTGCAGATTGGTCTTAATCACATACCCAACAGACTTGCCACTAACTATACCCGTTTTGCTCAGGCCATAACTTTCTCTTTAGGATGATGTAGGAGTAACCCAAGGTTCCATTTTGAAGCTAAATGAGTTAGCTTCTTCCTCCATTTGGAATCACTCAATTCTAGTCATCCAACCTTCAACTATGATGCATTTAGTAACAGGGGGTCAGGCTGATCTCTACATTGCACTCTTCTGTAGGGGCCTACAGGGCTGTCTTATAGCAACCATAGGGCAAGCTACACACCTGATATGGTGGTGGTTCTAACTTCATTTTGTAGCTAAGACACTAAGCTTTCCAACCATATAAAGATCATCAAGATTAAATGAGTGTAGCTTAAATTAAGTTGCCAAGAACATGACCCTTAACTTGTTCCTGCTGCGATCACATTTGCTTTAAGTAGGATTTGGTGACTTTGAAGCACCCATAAGCTTGGAGTCTTGTAAGGCTAATCATGACCATGAAATTTAGGCTTTCCCTTGATTACTCCTGTTGCAAACTCCCTTTCTTCAAAAGAATTTGCCCTCAAATTCTTGTGGATCAAAATGAAGAGACTTGCTTCCAAGGAGCTTGTTCTTCTAACCATCAAAGATCAAGTACAACTCTAAGTAATAGACTCTCATGGCCTCCTCCTGGATCATATACTAGAATGGTAAATGGCAAAAGATATGTTGTACCATTCCCAACTTTAGATTGCATACTCAACCAAATAGTGCTTGTTCCTCCTGGATCAAATGCGAGGTGTATGACATCCTCCCTAGACTTCAGATGTACCCTTATTCTTCTTGTAGTATCATGAGCTTGTCTATCATTTGGGGATTGTGTTCCACCGGGATGAAATGTACTCATAGCAAGCTTTGGACTCAACCTCCTATCAAGTATCCCAATACATGTGGTACCCAAATCAAAATGTTCATATTTGCACCCCAAGCTTGATTTGTTCTCATTGACTACTCCCTTAACATCCTTAGGTGACCAACACTCTTTAAGTGAAGCATAAGCAAGAAGCAAATCATCCCCTAGGGTACCTCTTCTCACATTCAGCTCCTCTTCAGTAGATATCAAGTTATACAAAGGGTCACTCACATCAAAACAAGCATCATTCACATAGCACACATCCAAACGAGTGCTTATACAACAAGTAGAACACGAGAAAGCTTCAAGTGGGCAGCTATTGTTTTTGTGCATTGGACTCATCATATACAACACCAAATGAACTAAAACTTGAGCAACATCAAGTAGTGAACCTCCCCTTGGTGTTCCACATAATCTCAACAAGTTCTCACAACCATTTTGAGCATTACTCATCTTAAAACACAAGAAGATCATAGCTGGACAGTAGGGTTTAGATTGATCAATTTCACTCCTTAACATGTATGAGGTTGCACCCAAATGAGCAAGAATAACTTGTAACCTCATCAACATGTAATAATGAAAGTGTGGGGATGCAAGAGTACAAGATATACCTCTCAAGATGAAATTTAAGATGCAAGAATCATGCCTTGTGTAGGAGATCAGATTTGGTACACTTGAGTATGGAACAACCCAAGACACTTCTTTTGCTTCACCCTTGATCGACTCCCAATAACTACCACCATTGAACATGACCATGGACTGTCCAAAATTCATGGTTGGATGCTCAAGTAGTCCTTGGTCGACAATCACCTTTATAGGACCCAAATCAGTAGCTTGCTCATTGATGGCTCCACAAGAAAGGACAAGGCTATTCTCTTCTTCATTAGTAGGCTCATAGGTTGAGTTCAAGGAGGTTTTATTTTCAAAACATGGGTTCTCAATGATAGCACTACATGATCGTTTCACTTCAGCACATGTACTCATGACCTTTGGTTTAAGCTTAGACATAGGACAAACAACATCCAAGCATGACACAACAACCATTTGGCCTAAACTCTTATCTTTCCCAACTGTTTTGATGGTTTCTAAACTATCCCCTTCAGTTAAGACCTCATGATTTGTAGGCCTTACTAAGATCTTCTCAACATATAAGGCTAACTCAAGCAAATTATCATATGGATACAACACTTCTACATCAATTCTCTTTGCAATTTCAGATTTCAAGCCATGGTAAAATTTGACTCCCTTTTGCACAACCTCATCATTCATATCACAAACAAAGCTTAACTCTTCAAACAACTTAGCATACTCATGAACACTCAAGGAATTTTGCTTAAGAGTCTTAAATTCAGTCCACAAACTATCCATGGTAGAACAAGGTAGAAACCTTAGTCTCATGTTCCTTTCAAGTTTATGCCATGACCTAATCATACCCTTCCCTTCATTCCTCCTTGAAATTCTAAGGACCTTGTACCATAACAAAGCACTATCCTCTAAACAAGACACAACAAGTTCAAGCTTCCTTTTCTCAGAATAACACTTGTGCTCAAAGTAGCATTCAACATCATACAACCAAGACACAAATGCTCTACTGTTTTCACCATTAAAGGAAGGAAGTAATGGTGTTTTACCTTTGCTCCCAAGGGTAGGAGAGGGCTTAGAACACTTATATGGCAGGTGGTACTTCCCTTGGTACAAATCAGGTGGTTTAGGCTCCCTTGGAACACCATAGTTGCTGGTTGTCTTCTTTGGAAGCACATCACCTTCATACCCTTTTGTAAGAGCTTGCAACTTCCCCCTAGCTTCTTCTAAGGACTTGGAGATGGAACCAAGGTCACAAGGCTTCATTATTTGACATGGAACATAAGGCATAACAAACATTGCTACTGATTTACTCACACAAATCAGATTGTACTCCTCTCTTGAAAACAGGTTGTTTTTGTGTTTATAATGTAGGTAGGGAAACATAAACTCACAAACCAAAGCTCTGATACCAATTGCAATGTAAATACTCAGAAAAGTATAGATTTCAGTAGGTTTTAATGCTTGTAAGACACACACAAATTGGAGTGTAAACTACTAAGGTTCACAAGTTTTAAGTGACTTGATTAGCTTGACTCAAACTGAATACAATATCAAGTAACAAGGGGTGTTGTTTTAGTGATTGTGAGTTATTTTAGCTGAAAGATACAAGGGATATGACTTGGAGACAATCCTCTACAGCAAGGCACAAGAGAAAAGGACTCAAAGACTAGTTTAGAGACAGTTTTCAAGTGTTACAGCAAAGCACAAACACCCTAGACTAGACTCAACAGCAAGTAAGTTAATCACAGCAATGCACAGATATAACTTGACTCACAATACAAGGCACTGATCAAACACCTTGAAGATGTATCAGGCTTGTTTCAAACTACAGCTCTTAGCACAAGTTTGATAGTTTTGAGGGATTTCTCAAAGTTCATTCATTCATCAAAGTCTACTCAAACAAACATACAAGACCTCTTTATATAGAGGGGCTGATAACTTGTGAGCCATTGGATGCACAGATCATCCAAGGGCCAACTTAGGATTCAAACTACTACTACTGACACTAATTAAGAGCCTCATAATAGGACGAGCTCAACAACTATAAAGAACAGACACAAGACACAAAAAACAGACTGAACAAAAAGCAAATAAAGCAGTTTTGGAGTTTTCCTGAAATGGAAATCTGTTGTTCTTGTTGCCTTGTTGCTTTGCCTGGATGTGTTGCTGCTCCTTGGGACTCCCTACTCTATTAGAACATAGATAAGACCTGCCTTGGACGAGGACAAGTTGACTTAAACAAAGGAAACCACAAGCTGCCTTGTACTTTCTCTGTTTTTAATGGGTTTGCTGGACTCTAACTTGGGGTGTCTGTTTCATGGGTTTTTACTAGACTTCAAAAGGATTTGTCCTGGACAAACTTGTAGCTTAGTGGGTTGGCTTGATGGTAGGCCATGGTGGGGGTGGTTGGGATGCTCTGGTGTACCTCCTAGATGCATGGTTTGTTAACTGGTCTGTCTGGGCCTGAATGGCTCTGTGTCTGTTTTGTGTGGGAAATGTGGGTTGTGTTGGGGGTGGGCATGGGCTATTGAACCCTGGACTGTCTTCTTCATTGGGGTGGCTTGGCTTGGCTTGCTCTTGACTTGTCATAGCTTGTTGTTTAGACCTTGTAACTCGAGCTTCCATCTGAGGGGTCAAGCGTGTCTTGTATGTGGTTTGATCATCAAGACCCCTTGGGTGAGCTCCTGCTGCAGCCTCCCCAGGTTGAAAAGGGCTTGACCTCAAGCCTATGTCGTCCTCCCCCTCAGAGTCTTCATAGAAGGGACTGAGATCTCCCACATTGAATGTTCCATGGACTGCATACTCTCCTGGTAGATCAATTTTGTAGGCATTGGGACCTATCTTCTCTGTGACTTGAAAAGGACCATCTGCCCTGGGCTCTAGCTTGTTCTTTCTCTTGGAGGGGAACCTCTCTTTCCTTAGGTTGATCCATACTAGGTCTCCTGGTGCAAAGTCTTCCTTGGTCTTAGGAACCTTGGCATTCTTTTTGTATAGATCATTGGCTCTCTCAATTTGCTTTCTGACTGATTCATGGAGTTTTAGCATTTGTTCCACCCTCTTCTTGGCCTCATAGTGGACCTCTGACCTGCACACATTAGACAAACTCAAAGGCATTAAGGGGTTAGTACCATAGACCACTTCAAAGGGGGAGTGGCCTGTGGCTGATGATGGAGCTCTATTGAAAGAGAACTCTGCTTGAGCCAACTTCAAGTCCCAATCCTTGAGAGATTTGCTGACTATACACCTCAAGATCTTCCCAAGGTCTTGTTGGTCACCTCAGTTTGGCCATCAGTTTGAGGATGATGGGAGGTACTAAACAACAACCTAGTGTTAAGCAGTTTCCACAATGTCCTCCAGAAATGGCTCATAAACTTTGTGTCTCTGTCAGACACAATGGTCCTTGGGACTCCATGTAACCTCACCACCTCATCAAGGTATAGCTCTGCTACACTCACAGCATCCTCAGTCTTCTTGCATGCAATGAAATGTGCCATCTTACTGAACCTATCCACAACCACCATGATAGAATACTTCCCTCTTGCTGTCCTAGGCAATGCCATTATGAAATCCATACTAACATCCTCCCAAGGCCTACATGGGACTGGTAGGGGAGTGTAAGGTCCTGCTTGGAAAGAACTCTTGGCCTTTTGACAAACTCCACACCTTCTGAGCACTATTTGAACTTCTCCCATCATTTTAGGCCAATGGAATTGATCTTGTAGTATGTCCACAGTTTTCTGAACCCCAAAGTGTCCTCCAAGGCCACTCCCATGTACCTCCTTGATCAATAGGTTCCTATAAGATCCTCTGGGAACACACAACTTGTTTCCTTTAAACAAGAATCCATTTTGCAAAGTGTATGGTGAGTCAATGGTTCTTGTTCCCTCTTTCTGTGCTAACCAATCTTCTGCAAAGTCTGGATCTTCTTGATACATGTCCTTCATAAACTCAAAGCCAAGAAACCTTTGCTCCATAGTTGATAGCAGAGTGTACCTCCTAGACAATGCATCAGCCACCACATTTTGTTTGCCCTCTTTGTACTTGCTAGAAAAGGTGAATGACTGAAGGAACTCCACCCACTTAGCATGTCTGTGACTGAGCTTATGCTGGCCTCCTATGTACTCCAATGCCTCATGATCAGAGTGTAAGACAAAAGGTTTGGGCTTCAGGTAATGACTCCAATGCCTCAGAGCTCTGACAAGAGCATAGAACTCTTTATCATATGTAGAATAGTTTAGCTTGGCACCACTTAACTTTTCACTAAAGTAGGCTACAGGTTTCTTCTCTTGGATGAGGACAGCTCCAATTCCCACTCCACTTGCAACACATTCAACCTCAAATAGGCAATCAAAGTTTGGCAATCTTAGGATAGGTGCACTGCACAAGAGCTTCTTCATGTGTTTGAAAGCCTGTAAAGCATTCTCAGTCCAAGTGAACTCTCCCTTCTTCATGCACTCAGTGAGAGGTGCTGCAATGGTGCTAAAGTCCTTAATGCATCTTCTGTAGAAGGATGCTAAGCCATGGAATCCCCTTACTTCTGTAATACTCCTAGGGATAGGCCAAGACTGGACTGCCATGATCTTGTCTTGATCAACTGAAATGCCTCTACCAGATACCACATATCCTAGAAACTTGACTTACTCAGTCATGAAGGTGCACTTCTCAAGCTTCCCAAAGAGCTTGCTCTCCTTAAGTATTTCAAACACAGCCTCAAGATGCCTCAAATGATCATCCTTGCTCTTGCTGTAGATGAGGATATCATCAAAGGATACCACCACAAATCTCCCTAGGCAAGGCCTAAGCACCTCTGTCATCAACCTCATGAAGGTACTTGGGGCATTTGACAGGCCAAAGGGCATGACAAGCCACTCATAAAGGCCATGCTTTGTTTTGAAGGCTGTCTTCCATTCATCTCCTTCTCTGATCCTCAATTGATGGTAACCTTGCCTCAAGTCAATCTTAGAAAAGAACCTTGAGCCACTTAGCTCATCTAACATGTCATCAAGCCTAGGTATAGGGAACCTATACTTGACTGTGATGTTGTTGATAGCCCTGCTATCTATGCACATCCTCCAAGTCCCATCCTTCTTAGGAACCAACAATGCAGGCACAGCACAAGGGCTTAATGACTCCCTTAAAAACCCTTTACTCATCAACTCTCCAACTTGCTTTTGCAGCTCTTGTGTAGCCTTAGGATCACATCTGTAGGCTGGTCTATTAGGTAGTACAGACCCTGGCACAAGGTCTATTTGGTGTTCAATCCCTCTCAAAGGGGGTAAGCCATCAGGAAGCTCCTCTGGAAACACTTCCTTGAACTGATCAATGAGGGGCTTAACATCTGCAGGGATCACCTTAGACTCTTCTTCCTGAACTTCCTTTGACAGCAGCATTACTATAGGTTGCTCCTCACTACACTCCTTGACCATTGCTGACTCAGATAGAAATACAACTCCACTCAAATCCTCAGCCATACTTGGACTCCCATAGCTCTTCTGGTGTGGTGGCAAGGGGGCTAATGTCACCTTCCTGCTCCCATGCTTGACAGAATATGTATTGCTTCTTCCTTGGTGTATGGAGCTTTTATCAAACTCCCATGGCCTTCCTAATAGCAAGTGACAGGCATCCATTGGAACCACATCACACAATACTTTATCCTTGTACACACTGCCAATGGAGAAAGGGACCATGCATTGCTTATCCACCTTAACCTCTGCTCCCTTACTCAGCCATCTCAACTTATAGGGGTGAGGGTGATCTTGAGTGCTCAACTTCAGCTTATCAACCATAGTAACCGAAGCCACATTGGTACAACTACCTCCATCTATAATAAGGTTACAAACCCTCCCTTGTATGGTACATCTGCTCCTGAAAATGAGGGACCTTTGATCCTCCTCCAAAGGTATCTGTTGTGAATGCCTTACTCTCCATAGGACTAAGCTGTGGCCTGTGTCAGGGAGTGCCACTATTGCCTCCTGACTAGACTCTTCTTCCTCACTCACCACTTCTTCAACCTCAGGCTCATCCCTCTCATACTCAACTAGACCCTCTTTCTCCCAAGCCTCAACTTCCATTATGGTTAAGGTCTTCTTAGGAGGGCAATCCTTCCTGAAATGTCCATAGCCTTGACATTGGAAGCACCTAATTCTGTTCTCAGTCAATGAAGTGCTTGGCTTTTGACCCATGATGCCCTTACCCTTGTCTAAGGTAGGTGGGGGTGCTGTCTTAGGGGTATCCATGGCTCTAAACCCACTATAAGGTCTCGTTTGAAAAGGCCTAACAGGTTTTGGTGTAGCAGGCTTAGTCTTCCCTATCTTCTCAATTCTCAGAGATAGGTTGACAACATCATCAAATGACCACAGAGGTTGCATCCTAACCTTGTTAGCAATGTTCTTATCTAGACCCTCTAAGTACCTAGCAATCCTTTGCTCATGTTTCTCATTTATATCACATTGTAAGGTGAGTTGTTCAAACTCCCTCAGATAAGATTCAACAGGTTTGTCTCATTGTTTCAACTTAGACAACTTGATAAACAGATCCTGGGTGTAATCCTTAGCAACAAATTTGTCTAACAGTTTCTTTTTCAGTTTAGTCCAAGACTTGATGGGTTCTTTACCTTCCCTAGCCCTTAACCCTTTCATAGTCTCATACCAAAGGGAAGCATACCCTTTCAGTTTAAGAATGGCTACTTTAAAAGACTTAGAATCATTGTATCCTTTGTACTCAAAGATCCTTTCTACTTCCCTTAGCCATTCTAACAAGTCATCAGGATTAAGACTACCAGAAAACTCAGGGATATCTACCTTAAGATGTTTGTCTGTGTTCCTGTGGATGGAAGCTCTGCTTATTGTTGAGTCATCTGAGTCTGGATACTCTTCATCATCAGGTGGCCTTCCTCTGCCTCCTCCTTGGCCTCTTCCACGACCTCTACCTCTTCCTCCAGCAAGCAAATGGTTGCCTATAACCTGGTCCAAGGTGCTGGTTAGGGTGGTTACAATCCCAGCCAGATCCTCCATCCTTGCTTCTACTCCTGCTAGTCTTTCTTCACTCATTGGGCTATTTTTGTGTTTTTAAATGTAGTTAGGGAAAAATGAACTCACTAAGACTCTCAACCAAAGCTCTGATACCAATTTGGAGTGTAAACTACTAAGGTTCACAAGTTTTAAGTGACTTGATTAGCTTGACTCAAACTGAATACAATATCAAGTAACAAGGGGGGTTGTTTTAGTGATTGTGAGTTATTTTAGCTGAAAGATACAAGGGATATGACTTGGAGACAATCCTCTACAGCAAGGCACAAGAGAAAAGGACTCAAAGACTAGTTTAGAGACAGTTTTCAAGTGTTACAGCAAAGCACAAACACCCTAGACTAGACTCAACAACAAGCAAGTTAACCACAGCAAGGCACAGATATAACTTGACTCACAAGACAAGGCACTGATCAAACACCTTGAAGATGTATCAGGCTTACTTCAAACTACAGCTCTTAGCACAAGTTTGATAGATTTGAGGGATTTCTCAAAGTTAATTCATTCATAAAAGTCTGCCTGAAATAAACATACAAGACCTCCTTATATAGGGAGGCTGATATCTTGTGAGCCATTGGATGTACAGATCATCCAAGGGCCAACTTTGGATTCAAACTACTACTCTTGACACTAATTAAGAGCCTCACAATAGGAAGAGCTCAACAACTATAAAGAACAGACACAAGACACAAAAACAGACTGAACAAAAAGCAAATAAAGCAGTTTTGGAGTTTTCCTGAAATGGAAATCTGTTGTTCTTGTTGCCTTGTTGCTTTGCCTGGATGTGTTGCTGCTCCTTGGGACTCCCTCCTCTATTTAGAACATAGATAAGACCTGCCTTGGACGAGGACAAGTTGACTTAAACAAAGGAAACCACAAACTGCCTTGTACTTTCTCTGTTTTTAATGGGTTTGCTGGACTCTAACTTGGGGTGTCTGGTTCATGGGTTTTTACTAGACTTCAAAAGGATTTGTCCTGGACAAACTTGTAGCTTAGTGGGTTGGCTTGATGGTAGGCCATGGTGGGGGTGGTTGGGATGCTCTGGTGTACCTCCTAGATGCAGGGTTTGTTAACTGGTCTGTCTGGGCCTGACTGGTTCTGTTTCTGTTTTGTGTGGGAAATGTGGGTTGTGTTGGGGGTGGGCATGGGCTATTGAACCCTGGAATGTCTTCTTCATTGGGGTGGCTTGGCTTGGCTTGCTCTTGACTTGTCATAGCTTGTTGTTTAGACCTTGTAACTCGAGCTTCCATCTGAGGGGTCAAGCTTGTCTTGTATGTGGTTTGATCATCAAGACCCCTTGGGTGAGCTCCTGCTGCACAAAATGAAGACACAAAGGACTTGAATTGGATGGTGGTTGTGTTGAAAGTTTGGCATTTTATAAGAAATGAAAGAAAGTAAGAACAGATATACTCTTCCAAGCACAAAGCCAATGGATAGAGGTTGTGATGAATGACTCCAGCAACTCAGCAAAGACTCAAACAACACTCTTCTAGCACTAAGCAAAGAAGGGACTCAAGCACACAGCCATGAGTTTAGAAATTGGAAACAAAGGTTTCAATTCTTTCATTCATTCAAATCTGATTTCATTAGGTTACAAAGCAAGGCTTATATAGGCCAAGAGAGACACA
>JAIUZE010039976.1:0-12281 GCA_022085475.1 Heliosperma pusillum | reverse complement strand
TCATTTCATATTGTGCTTACATCTGCAGGATTCGAGTTGAGGAAAATATCCAACCCTTTATCAGGTTTTGTTATTTCTCAGGGCCACTCGAGGAGTAGTAACTGAAATGCATGGCCATGCTCGAATAATGATTCGTTTATCAGTTGAGTTACTCTCTAGTCGGGAAAACCACTCTTGATACTGATCACTTGTAAAATACGACCTTTGTAAATGCGGACTTTGCAAATTGTTTTACATTGAGTGGGAGAAATTTAAGGATATGATAATCGGTTATCGCACATACACTTCTAAGGACAAGTGGGAGATTGTTGGAGCTAGTGTCCTCCACAGTTAGTGTGATAACAGCTAAGGTTCACAGGGTATACTTTGTATTATAATCAGTTGATTAACGTTTATCGATAACGGTTGGATTACTAGATAAGTTTGACGTTATTGTCATACAGATGACGGTGATCAACTGATCCCTAAAAGTCACACCTAAAAGATGTGTTTGAGAGATGTGATTATTTGAGAAAATAATCATATTGATGCCTTATTAAATGACTAAAACATTAGTCGATGTATTTGACTAAAAGGTTAGTCAATGTGATGATGATACGATTATTTAATAACTATTAAATAATGTTAGCTGGTAATTGAATATAAAATGTTATATATAATCAATGTATATAATGTTGGTCTAAAATAAATGTAAACGGTTATATTTAAGTTGGCGGATATGTATTACACGATATTATTATAGTGTATTGGTCCGGCATTACTCGGTTTATATGACGGTCCATTATTAGTAATAAATAGAATACATATTACATTATGTACATATTAACTGATATGATAACTACCTAATATAGGTTGAGAGGAATAATGAAACTATATAATTTTTATTCTTTCCTCTTGATTTACACGGTTAGAGGAGAGAGTAATAAAAGGAGAAAAATCTGTTTTTCTAAAAACCCTAATTGTCTCCTAATCTCACGGTTTTAAGGGTGAAAAGGAGAAGAAAATTCTCATTTTTAACTCTCTCATTCATCTTCATATTCATCATCAATATACACACAAAAATTAGAAGTAATTTTTGGGTATTCGTTCTAGCACGATGAAGGCATTTCTTGAACCATCTTGGGTGCAACGATTAGGAGAATACCTACTTTGGTATTTGTTCTTAGGCCTTTTGCTAGGACCGAAGGTTATTTCTTAATCTCTTGTTTTATATTATGCAATTTCATTTATGACTAGAAATTCATATAGTTATAATTTCATTATAATCCGAATTATTTAAAGGGAAGTATACCGATATTTGCCACACCAAGGAGGTGTTTTTTTAGGCTATTATGTGTCGATTTGGGCATGGTTTAGGGCTTCGATTAGGCCTAATTTATAGGCTACATCTTAGACTAGGTGAGGGAGGGGATGGTGACAGCATTGGGTGGCTAGAGGGGCGGCAATAGGCGGCTCAAACAGGGGAACGAGGCTGGCAGGGGCTGCTATGTCGGGGGAAAAAGAGGGAAAAGAACATGGGTTTAAATGGGTGGGTTAATGGTCATAAAATGGGTCGAAAAATGGGCTGGTTTTTTTTTGCCAAAACAGGGGCACCAAGGAGGTGTTTTTTTGGGCTATTTTGTGTCGATTTTGGCATGGTTTAGGGCTTGGATTAGGCCTAATTTATAGGCTACATCTTAGACTAGGTGAGGGAGGGGATGGTGACTGCATTAGGTGGCTAGAGGGGCGACAATAGGCGGCTTAAACAGGGGAACAAGGCTGCCAGGGGCTGCTTTGTCGGGGGAAAAAAGAGGGAAAAGAAGAGGGGTTTGGGGTTGCTTGGAGTTCGAAGCCGGGACCTCAAGGCTGGGCGATGGGGTTCGTACTCCTCCAAACTCGGGTCCAAAAAAACAAACACGAGCATAAAATCGTTACGAAATCATCCTCAAAGACCATCGTAAATAAAAAAGAATATGATTTTTCAAATCAATTAAAAACGATTTAGATACATAAAATTCATTTTTCAAATAAAAACTTTTCAAATATTAAAATGAAACTTTTATCAAATTAAATTTCATAATTAATAAAAGCTTAAATCAAATTAAACTTGAAAATACAAATCGGAAATATTTCAAACAAATTTTATAAACTCATTTCAAATAATTTAAATTTCATTTAAATTAATAAAACAATTGACCAATTTAATATAATCCATTTCAAATTAGTGAAAGTCGTTAAAGCATTCTTCTTTACATCATGGGAGACAAACTTTTTGACTGAATACCATCAGTGAAATTACATGTGTCCTATCATTATCAGGTGTTTCACGGGATTTCTATGCATGCGTGCATCGACAGATACGGATATCTACAGAAAAGATAACTCTTCCCAAGGCTCCCGCTGACGTCTCTGGACTCCCTAACGTTGCCATGTCTCAGTTCAGGAATTTTAACACGATTCCTTTTGGATTACGCGCACTATTAGACGGGCTACCCCCGTTCCTTAGGATCGACTAACCCATGTGCAAGTGTCGTTCCCGTAGAACCTTTTCCCTCTTTGACCTTGAAAGTTCTAAGTTTAATCCTTGCTAATACCATCAAGATCTGCACCAACGGCCGCTCCGCCCTGGCTCACGCGAGATGTTTTACCGCGACCGTCGTGCCGTCCTACTCATCAGGGCCCTGTACTTTCCCCTACAGACGGGGATAGCTCATTCGTGTTATACTTCGTATTTCTATGTATTGGGGACTCGGCCGAGTAGGGCTTAGTCGACCGAGTGGGTTGTGCACTCGGCCGAGTAGAGGCTACTCGACTAAGTGGAATTGGCAGATAGTTGGAACAAGCATCTGTTCTTCCGTACTCCGCCAGGTGAGATCAGCACTCGACCAAGTAAGTCGTACTCGATCGAGTACATGTTGTACGCGACTGAGTACGACGGATTTTGGGATTTAGTCGGATGGTTGATTAAGGGTTAATAAGAGGAATTAACTTTCATAAATTCAGTTTACGTTTCTTAATCACAAACCCTACTCTCTCAAATTCTCTTTAAATCCTCAAGAACACCTTAAATCATCTCATGCCGGATCCGATCTTTCACTGCTTTGGTTGATTGCTTTGGTAAGTAGTCATGTTTTCTGAATTATTTGCATAGTAATTGTAACCCAAATGGAATTGGGAGGGAAAGGGAATTTTTGATTTGGATCATCTCATGACGGGTTCAATCGCTGTGGTGAAAGGGGCTTTCTGTTGGAGTGAGTGTCCTCAACAATAGTGCGATAACTTAATTAAATCTCAATAATAAGAATACAAAGGGATGATGAATATTATAGTCAACTGGCCAACATTAATTGATAACGATTGGCTCACTAGAGTTTAACGTTACTGTCGTTCGACGGTGGTGATCAGTTAATCCCTTGAGGTCACACCTAAAGGACAATCCCCTAATAATGAAATTTAATTAATTGTATAGCGATATAAATAAATTAATTCCTTAAATTGAACAAAGTTTAAATTATAAGTGAGAATTATATCTTATTGTAATATGATTAGATAAGATTCATTTTTAGTAATTTAATTGTTATATTACTAAGAATGCATTATGTTTATGAAACTTTTAAGATAAGAAAAATTGGTTAATTATAATTACAAATTGTTGTAGATTATATTAACCATATATGAGATGACCCATTTTATTTACATGTAATTATAAAATCTGACATAAAATGTTAAGTTTAATTTATTTGTTATGAAATTGCATTTAAATTTGTTAAATGCACGATTATAAGCTAAATTACATGTTACATGTCACATGTCACATTTCACATGTCACATTTGTGACAAATGACAAATTACAAAGATAAAATGGACACCCATTTTATACATGGTGCAGCGGTTTTAAGGGTTTGAAGTACATTTGGTTTCTAATTATTAATCTAATATAGATTAGACAAAATGATTAAACACGTAATTCTAGCCCTAAGCCTAGTATATTGAGAAGACAAATGTGAGGCATGCATGCTTGCTTGGGCGGTTCACTAGTGCCTTAAGAGGACTAGTTTTCTTCTTGAATAAGTGACTAGATGACATATTAAGAATAGATGCTTATCTCTCTAATTCTCACTACAAGGTTTCTCATAAAAGGTTTATGAAATTCTTTGTTCCAAAATCTTACATCTTGATATATATTACTATTGTAGTAATATTAGTAGTATTAGATTTTGAATTAAGGTCTCTAATAATATTGTCTAGTGAACAGTCGTATTAAGGGTTTGTCTTGGGTGCAATCAAGAGGAGTGTTTCTACATTAGAAACTTGCAGTTCATCCCTCATCTTTAAGCTCAAGAAAAAGAGTACGAAG
The DNA here is from genome assembly GCA_022085475.1 of Heliosperma pusillum. Taxonomy (NCBI): domain Eukaryota; kingdom Viridiplantae; phylum Streptophyta; class Magnoliopsida; order Caryophyllales; family Caryophyllaceae; genus Heliosperma; species Heliosperma pusillum. Next base: position 7,945 of record JAIUZE010039976.1, on the reverse strand, counting down.
GAGTCCTATCTTGTGCCCAAATTCGTTCCAAACCAATGTAAGGAACACATTTTTCTTCTCTTATTTATCTTTTGTTATGCATGCATAAGATCTTCATAGTTAAAGAGTTTACTATTCATAAAATGATATTAGAAATGTCTAATATCGAGTTTAAGAAACTTACACTTTCGACGCCTGTGGTTGCGGTCGATTGTCAATAGGTGGTTTTGTAGAGAAGGGATGGTAACCCGAGTCTACTTAAGTGTCTGTTGCGATGATCCTCCGGTTCCTCTTTCCCTTGTTCTTATTGTTAGTCCTAGACCTCTAATTAGACTCCTCTAATTATTTCATTAAATTACATTAACTTAATGATTTAGGATCTAGTTATCATGCATGCAAATATAAAAGCATAAAAGAAAAGATAAGACGAAAACATCCTTACATTGGGAATTTTCGGTTCAATATGGGCACAATAAGAACTCCTTCTTATTGTTCTTGAGCATGAAATTAATAGATGATCCTCCATAAAACAACCTCCAAAGTAGAAGGTCTCCTTCTAGTTGCACCCATGATTAAACCCAAATAATCTTACCTTATTATTAACTAGATAATAAGTAAGATAAATACTACTAATATTATTGTATTACTACACTAGTAATATGTATAGAATATTAGTGTATAAGAGAGTTTAGAGAGAAGTTGAGTTTAGAAAGAGAAGTGGAAAAATAAGCAAAATGAAGTGATTCAAAATTGAACAACAATTGTTCTTTATCAAGGCCTTATGGCCGGTGACTATAAGCCATATATGGCTCTTATGTTTCTTATTTTTTACTCACATGCAAAAGACTTTGAGTGTTGGTAGTAATTGTAATGATAGTTGTGTCATAACAAGTCATTATCATGGGATGGAGTGTGGTAGTAGTAGAGAATAAACACTATTGTTCTCCACTTGAAAGATCCGACCTCCACATGTGAAATGTGGTCCATTTTGATTTTTGATATTTGTCCCACAAATACTTATAATCATATGCTTAATTATCTTGTATAATTAAGTGTTAATTTGATCAAGTAACAATTTTATAACTCAAATTAATAATCAATATACACTCAACTTTTAAGTGATATTTAACCATTATATCAATATAGAATGGGTCCTACAATGTCCAGTTAATTTATTTTACAACTCTTTGTAAATATAATTAACTAATTACCTCTACCTCAAAATATATGCATAACCTCAACTAATTTAATGAATTAACGATTAATCATTAAATTAAATCTTATTTAATCGTATTAAAATAAGACGTAAAATTTATTCAGTCAGTTATCGTATAATTGACTAATAAACTTAAGTGGAATGAGTTCGCAACTCAATTTCCAATAAATAACTCTAGTAACTAAACGTACATATCAAATATATGTAATGCTCTAATTAAACTGTATCGTATACAAATAATTAGTATTCTATTTGGGTCTCATCCTATAGGTGTGACCTAAAGGGATCAGTTGATTACCGCCGTCATACGACAATAACGTCAAACTCTAGTCAGCCAAGCGGTACCGATTTACGTTAATCAACTGACGTGGAGTATCAAAATATACTAATCATGCCACGTATATTCCAAATGAGATTTATTATATAAATGCACTATTGTGGAGGACACTTACTCAGACACATATGTTGTACGTTGGTCGGTATATGTGAATACCAACTCTTTACTGTTTTACAAAACTGCTGTGATCTATTGGGGGATGGTGAGCAGGTGATCGCAGGAAATAGATAGAGCTACGTTGGGATCTAGGAAAGGGTCACCATGTGTGTGTTAGCTTTTGCTTAGCTTTGGAGTCACATACATTGATTAGTGATTTTAAACATTCTTTGACTAAAGACTGTTCGCCTAAGGTGGCACAGTTTCAGAGTGACTTTGATTTATGCTCTACGACCTTCGTGAATGGGGTTAAATGGGTATCTATTGGGTCGTGATGAGCTGTGGCTATTCGAAGGGAATAGTGCGATAGGAATTGTCCATCCCTTATCAGGGTTGTTTTAAAATCTCAAGGCCAATCGAGGATGAGTAAGCTGGAAATGCGTGGCCACGCTCGGAAGGTATCGATGGTAGATAATTCCGGCCAGACAGTTACCCTCTAGATCGAGGAAATCACTCATGATATGATCAAATGTAAGTACGACCTGCAGCATACAATGCGTTGAGTGGGAGATATGTAATATGACAAGAGAATTGGTGACGCACACTTGTCTCGGATAAGTGGGAGATTGTTGGAGTGAGTGTCCTGAACAATAGTGCGATCACTTAATTTAATCTCAATAATAAGAATACAAAGAGATGATGATTAGAATAGTCAAGTGTTCAACATTAATCGATAACGATTGGCTCACTAGAGTTTGAAGTTACTGTCGTACGACGGTGGTGATCAGTTGATCCCTTGAGGTCACAGCTAAAGGACAATCCCCTAATCATGAAATTTAATTAATTGTATAGTGATACAAATTAATTAATTCCTTAAATTGAACAAACTTTAAATTATAAGTGACAACTATATCTTATTGTAATATGATTAAATACGATTCATTTTTAGTAATTTAATTGTCATATTACTAAGAATGCATTATGTTTATGAAACATTTGAGATAAGCAAAATTGGTTGATTATAATTACAAATTATTGTAGATTATATTAACCAAATATGAGATGACCCATTTATTTACATGTAATTATAAAATCTGACTTAAAATGTTTAGTCTAATTTATTTGTTATGAAATTGCATTTAAATTAGTTAAATGCACGATTATAAGCTAAATTACATGTTAAATGTCACATGTCACATTTGTGACAAATGACAAATTACAAAGATAAAATGGACACCCATTTTATACATGGTGCACCAGTTTTAAGGGTTTGAAGTGGCATTTGGTTTCTAATTATTAATCTAATATAGATTAGACAAAATGATTAAACACATAATTCTAGCCCTAAGCCTAGTACATTTAGAAGACAAATGTGAGGCATGCTCACTCTCTCCCATGCTTGCTTGGCCGGTTTACTAGTGCCTTAAGAGGACTAGTTTTCTTCTTGAATAAGTGACTAGATGACATATTAAGAATATATGCTTATCGCTCTAATTCTCACTAAAAGGTTTCTCATAAAAGGTTTATGAAATTCTTTGTTCCAAAATCTTAAATCTTCATATATATTACTATTGTAGTAAATTAGTAGTATTAGATTTTGATTTAAGGTCTCTAATAATATTGTCTAGTGAACAATATTATTAGTATTAAGGGTTTGTCTTGGGTGCAATCAAGATGACTAATTCTACATTAGAAACTTGCAGTTCATCCCTCATCTTTAAGCTTAAGAACAAGAGTTTGAAGGAGTCCTATCTTGTGCCTAAATTTGTTCCAATCAAATGTAAGGAACACATTTTTCTTCTATTATTTATCTTTAGTTATGCATGCATAAGATCTTCATAGTTAAAGAGTTAACTATTCATAAAATGATATTAGAAATGTCTAATATCGAGTTTAAGAAACTTACACTTTCGACGCCTGTGGTTGCGGTCGATTGTCAATAGGTGCAGGTTTTCTTCTCTTATTTATCTTTAGTTATGCATGCATAAGATTTTCATAGTTAAAGTGTTAAATATTCATAAAATGATATGAAAAGTGTCTAATATCGAGTTTAATTAACTTACAAGCGGTATCAAGAGTTTTGGTTATTCCATGCATAATCGATTTTAAGTTTGTTCGAGTTAATGTAACTTAAATAAAACTAGTAATTTGTGTTTTATGAGATAAAATCACATAGTCATTTGCATGTCAATATATTCTAGTCCTAATATGATTTTAGGTCTTTTTGATGATTTATGGAAATTTATATTGCTCAAATATGATTTTTAGTGTTTTTATTACTTTTTAATGAGTAAAATGATGATTAAAATGCTAACAATAGTTAGACATATCTTCTGACCTTGAAATGTATATAAGACTTCACATATATATTTTACTTACTGTATGTAAAATTTCGTGTGAGCTGGACTTATTTCTCATGATTTATGATTTTTATATGATAAAATGGAATAAATAAAGGTCTAATGGTTAAAAGTATTTCCGTTTTGAATTTGATCATGAAATTTTAGTATGTTGTCACATGCATGTTTTCCTGTCATAATAGAAAAGTTGAGACTGATGTGATTTGTCTAGCATGATTTATGATTTTTTAATGTAAAAATGGCATAAATAGTCACTTATTTAGCAAATATAGCTAAATTAAGTTTCATGTCATGAGAAAATTATTCCTGGTTGCATAAATGTCCCACATTTTAGATCTAAATTTTAAAATTTAATTTGATTAATTTTTGCATGCTTTATGTATTTTATTTGATAAAACCGATAAACTGCAACCGTTTTTCCTTAAAATCGATTCGAAATTTTGAACTTTAATTTTTGACATTATGAGTGTCATGGAAATGTTCAGAATGTACAAAAATTTAAAATTCAAAATTTGAAATTATTGTAATTAAATTTGGATTTATTTGATTAAAATATGATTTTAAATTCTAATTTTGAGCAATTATATAACAACAAGTTGAATTATTGTCAAAATTGAGTGATGACTAATTTTTGAGTCCTAAATCAGTTGGGATAATTAACTTAGACTTAAATATGATTTAAGTATTGTTTGGTGATTTTAAGCAGTTATTATGACGCATTTCCGTAAAACCAGGTTATATACGATATAAACCTTTAAAAAGGGTCATTTGGCATTTAAATGAGCATGTTTCATACATATTATAATGCTGCATTTTTATTTATGAGTGTCATATTTTGGTTTATGTAATTTGGAATTATGTAGTTTAATCTTAGTATGGCCTTAATTTTAATCGATATTGCCCGAAATGTAAGGGAATATTGATTCGGTTTGTAATTTATTGTGATCTCGTATCACTTTTATTGTATTATTATTTTATTTTACATATGTATAATAGAAAATTATTTTAATTTTAATTATATATTTTTGTAATTATTTGTAATACAGGAGATTCCTAAAGACGGTAACATTCGGAAAGGCGTTCCGAGAGAAAGACGGTGACCTTGGGAGGCGTGCTTATAAAGTTCAAGGGAACAAAGTAGTTGGTTTACGAATTTGTAATAGAATATATGATTTTCTATTATAGGAAAGGTCATACTAGGAATTTTATTTTTTTATGCTTGCATTTTATTTAATATGTTTGCATGCATTGCCAAATCGCCATAACATGACATGCATATTTTATCGAGTCTTCGACTGTGTCAGTCAAAATTATCGTTTATTCATCGATTTAGTTTTCTTAAACAAGATAGATAATAAATTGACATGACCTCTCATAATAAATAACTGAGATCAAGCCTTACCAAATACTAGAACCCACGAATCCCAATTTCGCAAGAAAGTAGGCTCGGCTCACCGGGGTACTAAACTTGTTACGTCAGGTAAGTGGGGTTATAAAGGTTATTACTTCGAAATTTGGATTGAGCTCAACGGAAGTATTCGCCACCGTAGCCGCATGTATTCCGGGCCTAAGATAAATATTAAAGTAATATTATCGACCGAGAGTTCTAATGTAGAATCGATTAAAGAGTCAATCCACCGAAATATGTTAATGAGGGATGAATCGGCTCACTGTGCCCAAGTTGATATTGTGACAACCCTCGCGAATGCGGAAAGATAAAACATACAAGCATGTGAAAAGATATGCGGAAATACGGTATTTTAAAAACTTTTAAACATGCAAGATATATATAACACGAGGTGTGTCAAAATGATACAAACTAAATACGGAATTATACAACAAAGAGACGAGGCCTCTCAAAATGTTAGCAAAGAACAAGTGTTTAACAAAAACTAGCTACTATCGTCTAGAGGTGAACTTCCAGGGACAACGCCCGCTAGCTCACACCCGAACCCCAAAATATCAGATCCAAAAAGTCATCCATAGCATGCAACCTGTTCATCCATGAAAAACATGAATGCCACAGTCCGTGGGGAGTAACTCCGGGTTCTCCCAGCCATATTACATCAAACGTACACATAAGGTAATACGAAAGTAAGGCATGCATACATATATATATATATACCTGTGAGTTGCGATAAGAATAATTAGGCAATAATAGATACAATGATAAGATCATATAGAAATCAAATCCGTAACCATCATGTTATTCAAAGACTCGGGATAGACACTCTTAGGCAATCGAATACGCTCACTAGGGCTTGCATCTCACCGTTAGCGGTATAAGATTGATAAGATTGAGACTCGACAGACAAACCATTCAAGTCATGCGATGATCATAGTAAATACAACATATTGTCATCCATTCACGAACCAAGACAATAACGGTGTCCAATCATGCAATGACCATGAACTATATCATGAAATCACGCATTCAAGAACGACACAAGACGACAATCTCACGGTAAATGAAACGCACTAGCATCGTGTCCCAGCAAGAATGATTAAAGGCATCCACGGGATAACATTTCCCTGAACTCATACGCGATGCGTACATTTCGCCTATGTAGACTATTTTCCTCCTGGTAGCACGACGATAATAAATATCCGGTCCTAGTCTAAACCTGGCCAGGATCTCGGAATAAACCATTTTCCGATTCGACATGCGATAAACGTTTCGCATCCAAGACTCGGGCTTACAATATACATGCCGAGTACCCCAAATTCGGGAGATCAATTCACGAAAGAGGCGGAAAAACAGCTCAAGCCTCATAACAAGCGGTACGCTACATGCAAATAACACCACCTCGCAAGTACACAACATTTGACGGCCGGGTCGATCAACGCATAGCGTTCAACTCCCAACAACGTCGTCGTATGCACACTAACACATGCATTTAAGCAGTAGGATACCTCTCCGTTCCGACATTCCAGCCTTACGAACGGAAAGGTAGCCAAGAGAATGAGAATACAAAGCACAAGACAAAATAGTGCTCAAACCGACTCATTTGTAAAAACCGACTCAAAGTGGGAACATATCGAAAACCGTCACAAAACATGTGATACATGCGAAAGAGAAATCATATATCCAAAACATGAATATTATAAGACCTTACGTAAAATTATACGATAAACCGATCATGCGAACTATTATAAAGTACGAGTTTTAGAAATTGAAGGAAAAATATACAGCCGTGTTCCAGGCCGGGCAGGAGACCGGCGGCCGGTGGGCCGGCTCAGAACACAGGCAAAATCCCAAAAACAGAGAAAAGGGGTCTGGGCCGGTCAGTCGACCGGCGGCCGGTCGACCGGCTCAGGCAATCATACCAAAATCAAAACTTCAATACTGATGTGTTCCAGGCCGGTGGGTTGACCGGTGGCCGGTTGGCCGGCCTGGAGCACCACTTCATACAAATTCTCAATTTCCAAAGGGGTTTCTGATGTGTTCCCAGCCGGTGGTCAGACCGGCGGCCGGTCGACCGGCTGGGAGAAATTCTTCACCCGAGAGCTTCCAATTCTCAACCAATTCATTTCAAAACTCAATTATACTTCCAATAATCATCAACAATCAACATATATCATCAATATTCATCATATAACATCATTCATTAATCATAACATGGTATCTAAACTTCCTAATCGTAATCTAATACGATTTTCTAGCATATAAACATGTAAAACACGTAAGTAATACCGAGTAACCCTTCACCGTTACCTTTTAGCGTCTCTAATGATCGTCAAGCTCCTCTTCTATAAGGAAATAGTCTTTGTCGGGATCGTGGAGGTCGCCACCTACAATTAGATCGTAAAAAGATGAATAAAGTTCATCTTGAGAAAGACGAAATGCTTAAAAAGCGAGAAAGACGATAATTTTATTATCAATACGGATAGAGGAAGGTACGGGAGGAAGATTAAGATAAACTTACGTAAATTCTATTGGAGTAACGAAGAAGTTAC
>JAIUZE010039967.1:0-10162 GCA_022085475.1 Heliosperma pusillum | reverse complement strand
AAGATCGTCATAGGACGCGTTCTTCATTCACTTCATGATGGTTTTGCCCTTTTTCAGGGCCAAATTACTATATGAATGATATGAAGAAGAAGTCTTCATCAGCCCACTCACTCCTGTACAGACAGAGGTGATCTGAAATTGACGGGGGAGTATGAAAACAGGAGTCTCATGATTGCTAAACAAGGGCAAAGGTAGGGGCAAGGCTCAGGCCAACCTAGCTGTAGGGAAGCCGAAGTTCAAAAAGCCAGGGCAAGGCAAGAGTGGGCCTGGTGAGACTAGCGGTAGCTCATAAGGCAAGACAAAGAGCGATGAAGGTAACGTGGAGTGCCACCACTGCCACAAGTTTGGGCATTGGAGGAGGAACTGCCTCGTGTACCGTGAGGACATAAAAGCAGGCCGCGTCTCTCCTGTTGGTATGTCTTCTTCTTTTATTCATATGATTGAGATCAACCATGCAAGTTTCGGAACTTGGGTACTAGATACTGGTTGTGGTTCTCATCTGTGCAATCATTTGCAGGGCCTAAGAAACATAACAACTCTCGCAAGGGGTGATGTGGACCTGCGGAGTGGGGAATGGCGCAAGAGCAAGAGTAGCCTGCGTTTCAGTGGGAACATATGAATCCAACTCCGAGGGATTTGAGTTATTTCTGAATAACTGTTATATGTACCCAGTTTATCTAAAAAAACATTATTTCCGTTTCCTACTGATAATGACGGCTTTTCGTTTGTAATTAAGGATAATAGCTGTATTTTCTCTTTAAACGAAATGATTTATGGTAAAGCAGTTTCCATGAATGGGATTTATGTTTTAGATCAAACCACAGATATATTGCATGTGAGTAGTAAGAAAGCAAAGGTTGGTGACAAAGATCAAACCTATCTATGGCATTGCCGTATGGGACACATAAATGAAAAACGCGTGAAAAAAGCTCATTGATAATGGGACTCTCTCCCCATTTGACTATGAACCTTTTGGCACGTGTGAATCATATCTCATAGGCAAAATTGACTCGAATTCTTCAAAGCGTGGAATGCGCGCTGCTGACCTAATTAGACTCAATAAATACTGATGTGTGTGGACCTATGTCATCAACGCTAGAGATGGCTATAGATATTTGATCAATTTCACGGACGATTTGAGTAGATATGGTTATGTCTACTTAATGAAGCAAAACGTGAGTCCTTTGACAAGTTCAAAGAATTCCAGAATAAGGTTGAAAACCAGCTGGATAGAAAGATTAAAGCACTACGTTCAGATCGTGGTGGCGAATATCTTTCGAATGAGTTTGATCAACACCTTAAAGACTGTGGTGTAGTACTACATTTAACTCCACCTGGAACACCACAATTGAATGGTGTGTCCGAACGGAGAAATCGAACATTGATTGATATGGTTCGATCCATGATGAGTCACACGGTTGTACCTGTTCATTGTGGGGTTATGCTCTTTTGGCAGCGCTCCTAAGATTTACGAAGTCCGTCTTAAGCTGTACAAGACTCCATATGAATTATGGAACGGGACCGGTCTCTAACTTGTCCTTTATTCGGGTTTGGGGCTGCGAGGCTTATGTCAAGTGGAGACCTGACGATAAGCTCGGCCCACGATCGGTCAAGACATACTTTATTGGTTATCCAAAAGGGATGTTTGGTCATTACTTTTACTCGCCTACCGTACATCGAGTTTTTGTTGCGGCTAGTGCGACGTTCTTAGAGAAAGAATTTCTCGAGAATATGACAAGTAATGGAACCTTCGAACAGTCGGATATTCAAGAACCAACAACCGAGCAACCAATGGAGGAAACTCTTCCTTCATCATCAGCTGCGGTTAATATTCCTTTGGAACCTAGGAGGTCGGGTAGACACTCTATTCCTCCAGACAGATACATTGGTATGGTCGAGGAGAATGAGAGTGATGACGTTTTACTCCTTGAGAGAAACGAACCCGCTACCTATAAAGGTGCCATGACATGTTCCGACTCTAAGCTATGGCGTGATGCCATGCAATCCGAGATGGACTCTATGTATGAGAATGACGTATGGGATCTGGTTGACTTACCTGATAAGGTTCGGCCTCTTCAGTGCAAATGGCTTTACAAAATAAAGCATTCTGTAGAAGGACAACCAGATACCTATAAGGCACGACTAGTGGCAAAAGGTTTCACCAGATACCTCTCTTAACTTCGGTAAAAGTTTGGTTAAAGAACCATTTCCAGATGAAAGATCTGGGCCAGGCACAAAGAATTTTGGGGATCCGTATCTACAGAGATAGATCACGATGGAGGTTATACCTCAGTCAGGAGTCTTATATAGATAAGATTCTTGAGAGGTTCAGCATGACCAACTCCAAGAAGGGGAACCTTCCAATGGTCTCTGGGATGCAGTTGAGTAAAGATCAGGCACCAAAGACATTGGAAGAGGTCGAGCGCATGAGTCGGATTCTTTATGCATCAGCTATAGGATCGATCATGTATGCCATGATATGCACACGTCCAGACGTGGCATATGCATTGAGTATGACAAGTCGATACCAAGGCAATCCAGGTGAAACACACTAGATGGCTATTAAGAATATCCTTAAGTACCTACGGAGGACTAAGGATTGGGTATTGACTTATGGAGGCGACACTGAGCTATGCGCAATCGGTTACGCAGATGCAAGCTTCCAAACGGATCGAGATGACTCGAAATCTCAGTCTGGATTCGTTTTTACTCTTAATGGCGCTGCGGTCAGCTGGAAAAGCTCCAAACAAACTGTTATAGCAGATTCTACGACTGAGTCCGAGTACTATGCTGCTTCAGAGGCTGCGAAGGAAGCTATATGGATGCGTCAATTCTTACAAGGACTAACTGTAGTTCCTAGTTCGGATGACCCGATCACCATCTATTGTGATAATAGTGGTGCCATCTTCCAGGCTAAGGAGCCTAAGTCCAGCAACAAGTCTAGGCATGTACAACGGAAGGCTCACATGATCCGAGATTACGTGGAGCAAAGGGAGATAGTGATAGACAAGATTGCTACGGATGATAACGTGCAGATCCTCTCACTAAACCATTGAGATATGATAAGCATGAAGGGCACGTTATTTCCATGGGAATCAAACGTGTTCCTGAGTTGTATTAGTTGTTTTATATGGATTAGACACCTGTATCTTTTTCATAAAAACTATCTATAAAATCATCGTTTTGTTTTATATTTTGTTTTTCATGTGGGTTGTACTGACAACATTGAACACCACAAAGTGAACTGAATTACATTATATTTGTTTTGGTCCGTAATCGCCTACATGAGCTGATAACTCTGGCAATTATTCTGTGAAGTCGATTGATGGTGGGTTCAACGAGCCATAAGTCAAACAGTTGACTGATCGATCACATATGCGAGTTATAATGATACCTCGCAGGACATTTTTGTGACAACGTTATGGAGTCCTAAATGTTTCAGAACATTAGGTGCCAGGTCGTGGATAGGACTTCCATAGTGTTCCTAGAGTCGATTCTTTTGACTATCGACTGTCTCTTGAGATAAAGGCAGTTTTTGGGTAACTTTGGTTTCTTTCTCATGGTCGACCGTAACAGGAGGCTAAGTAGATTTTCACTGGGTCATTTCATACTGCGCTTGTATCTGCAAGATTCGAGTTGAAGAAAATATCCAACTTTTATCAGGATATGATATTTCTCAGGGCCACTCGAGGAGCTGTAACTGAAATGCATGGCCATGCTCGAATATAGATTCGTTTATCAGTTAAGTTACTCTCTAGTCGGGGAAACCACTCTTGATACTGATCACTTGTAAACTACGCCCTTTGTGAATACGGACTTGGCAAATTGGTTTACATTGAGTGGGAGAAATTTATTATGGATATGAGAATCGGTTATCGCACATACACTTGTACGGACAAGTGGGAGATTGTTGGAGCCAGTGTCCTCCACAGTTAGTGCAATAACATAAATAAATCTCTGTAGGTTCACAGGGTATACTTTGTATAATAATCAGTTGATTAAAGTTTATCAATAACGGTTGGCTTGCTAGATAAGTTTGACGTTATTGTCATACAGATGGCGGTGATCAACTGGTCCCTAAAAGTCACACCTAAAGGATGTGTTTGAGAGATGTGATTGTTTGAGAAAATAATCATATTAATACCCTATTATATGACTAAAAGGTTAGTCGGTGTTTTTTGACTAAAAGGTTAGTCAAGGTGATAATGACAGATTATTTAATAATGATTAAATAAAGTTAGCTGAGACGAATTAACTGTAATTCGTATATTGAATATAAAATGTTATATTTAATTGTTGTATATAATGTAAGCTAATTAAACATAAACCGTTATAATTAATTGGTAAATTATAAATATACGGATATTTATAATTAATGATGTATTATAATGTCGGTCCATGTAAAATGACGATTATAATATATTACATTATATTGGAAGCTAAAATGACCGAAACAAAGTGTCCAGATACACTCGGGTTTTTTCCGGTCAATGGGTGGTTATTTGAGGAGACTAAATCTCCCCATATAATAGACTAAGGAGCCGTGAGACAGGATAAGGGATTTTGAGAAAATTCTAAAAACCTAATTCACTCACTACTGCCTCCATCATTCATAGATAAAAAAAAAAAAGACAAAAGTTAACAATAACTTTTGACAAAACACAAAAACCTTCTTCTCAGCAGTGAGATCGTGTAAGAGGTTTACTTTCTAGCAAAAGAAAAGGGTATTTCTCGGAGCATCTTGGGTGCAACGATTAGGAGGATATCTACTTTGATATCTCTGTTCTTTACGCCAATTGCTAGGACCGGAGGTTGATTTCTAAGTCTATACTCTTATTCTTGTTTTCGTTTATGACTAGTATTGTGACAACCCTCGCGAATGCGGAATAATAAATCAAACAAGCATGCGAATTATAATGCGGAAATAGGTAGTTTTTTTTTTAAACTTTTATACATGCAAGTTAAATAAAGCGAGGAGTGTCAAAATATTACAAACTAAGTACGGAATATACAATAAAGAGACGGGGTCTCTTAAAATGTTAGCAAAGAACAAGTGTTTAACCAAAACTAGCTACTATCGTCTAGAGGTGAACTTCCAGGGACAACGCCCGCTAGCTCACACCCGAACCCCAAAATATCAGATCCAAAAATCATCCAAGCAAGAAACCTGTTCATCCATGAAAAACATGAATGCCACAGTCAGTGGGGAGTAACTCCGGGTTCTCCCAGCCATATTACATCAAACGTACACATTAGGTAATACGAAAGGAAAGCATGCATATATATATACATGTGAGTTGCGATAAGAAAAGATAGGCAATACGAGATATAAAAATAAGATCATATGGAAATCAAATCTGTAACCATCATGTTATTCAAAGACTCGGGATAGACACTCTTAGGCAATCGAATACGCTCACTAGGGCTTGCATCTCACCGTTAGCGGTATAAGAGTGATAAGATTGAGACTCGACAGACAAACCAGTCAAGTCATGCGATGATTACACAAATCCAACATATTATCATCCATTCACGAACCAAGACAATGACGGTGTCCAATCATGCAATGACCATGAACAATATCATGAAATCACGCATTCAAGAACGACACAAGACGACGATCTCACGGTAAATGAAACGCACTAGCATCGTGTACATGGCAAGTATGATTAAAAGGCGTTCACGGATGACCTTTCCCTCAACCCATATACGATGACATTTCGTATAGGTAGACTAATTTCCTCCTGGTAGGACGACGATAATAACACGGTCCTAGTCTAAATCTGGCCAGACTCTCGGAATAAATCATGTTCCGATTCGACACGCGATGACGTTTCGCATCCAAGACTCGGTCTTACAATATATATGCCGAGTACCCCAAATTCGGTAGATCAATTCACGAACGAGGCGGAAAAGAGCTCAAGCCTCATAACAAGCGGTACGCTACATGTAAATAACACCACCTCGCAAGTACACAACATTTGACGGCCGGGTCGATCAACGCATAGCGTTCAACTCCCAACAACGTCGTCGTATGCCCACTAACACATGCAATTAAGCAGTAGGATACCTCTTCGTTCCGACATTCCAGCCTTACGAACGGGAAGGTAGCCAAGGGAATGAGAATACAAAGCACAATACCAAATAGTGCTCAAACCGACTCATTTGTAAAAACCGACTCAAAGTGGGAACATATCGAAAACCGTCACAAAACATGTGATACGTGCGAAAGAGATATCGTATAACCAAAACATGAATATTATAAGACATTACGTAAAATTATACGATAAACGGATCATGCAAACTATTATAAATTACGAGTTTTAAAAGTTGAAGGAAAAATGTACAGCCGTGTTCCAGGCCGGGCAACAGACCGGCGGCCGGTGGGCCGGCTCAGAACACAGGGTAAAATCCAAAAACAGAGGAAAAAGGGTCTGGGCCGGTCAGTCGACCGGCGGCCGGTCGACCGGCTCAGACAATCATACCCAATTCACAACTTTAACACTGATGTGTTCCAGGCCGGTGGGTTGACCGGTGGCCGGTTGGCCGGCCTGGAGCACCATATCATGCAAATTCTCAATTTCCAAAGTGGTTTCTGATGTGTTCCCAGCCGGTGGTCAGACCGGCGGCCGGTCGACCGGCTGGGAGCACTTCTTCACCCGAGAGCTTCCAAAGCTCAACCAATTCATTTCAAAACTCAATTATACTTCTAATAATCAACCACAATCAATATATATCATCCATATTCATCATGTAACATCATTTACTAATCATAGCATGGATTCTAAACTTCCTAATCGTATTCTAATACGATTTCTAGCATATAAACATGTAAAACACGTAAGTAATACCGAGTAACCCTTCACCGTTACCTTTTAGCGTCTCTAATGATCGTCAAGCTCCTCTTCTATAAGGAAATAGTCTTTGTCGGGATCTTGGAGGTCGCCACCTACAATTAGATCGTAAAAAGATGAATAAAGGTCATCTTGAGAAAGACGGAATGCTTAAAAAGCGAGAAAGACGATAATTTTATTATCAATACGGATAGAGGAAGGTTAGGGAAGAAGAATAAGACGAACTTACGTGAATTCTATCGAGAAATGAAGAAGTTACGATGAATCAAAGATCGATATTCAAAGAGGGAAAAGTTGCTTAAGGAAGAAGAAAGAAAATGTGTTTGATTTTTGTGTGGAAATGAAATATTAGGTTAAGGAGTATGAGTTGTGTGAGATGTGTAGGAAAAGTCAAAGACGATTTCCAAAGTCCAGAAAAGTCAAACTAGACTGAAGACGGCTTTTTCATGAAATCTCGTAGAAATTCCAAATACGAACTCGGAAATTCAAAATTCGACTCGGAACTTAAAAAGCTAATTTAAACTTAAAATTACTGAGACGATTTCGTAAAATATTTCTACTAGAAAAATAGGGTACATTTGCGGGTGTTACAATCACCCCACCTTTTAAAAAGTTTCGTCCTCGAAACTTGAGAGTAGAAAACAAAAGTATCAAGAACAAGATTCGGTTTTCAAAATTAATACGAAAACTCTTATAAGGGGAAAATTTATGAAACGAGGTTCATCTAGAAAACGGTTTAAATAAGAATTTTCATAAGTGTAAAACTTTACTTACGGATCTCAAGAATGCTCGTCGCGAACGAGAACTCTAATTATCCACACAAATCATGGTCGAAATGGTGAAGTCGAAATTCAAAACAACGTTAGTAAGGGCAGGACCAGTTATCAGACGTCTCCAATAACAAGTGCAAACATCCAACCAAACGCAAAATCCAAATATAAAAGCAAAAGAATTCCATTTTCTCCCAAAAAAAGAGGGTACACAAACCATCTTTAAACTTCTTTGAACGTTAAATTAGAAATATAATATAGAAATTTGAAAGTTTTATCAAAGATAAAATCAAATATCAAGACCTTACACGAACGTAGAGCGACTCGAACCTCGAAATCACAATTCGTGATACAAAGAGGTACGACCAAACGAGCAAAAGGGACTAAAAAGGGAAAGAATTAAAGAGTAGCGGAATGAGTAAAGATCAATTTGAGGGAAAAGAGAGGAATGAACCACAATACTATCTTCCATCTATGAAAATTCAAATGTCGATCACCACTCGACATCACTAACTCCACGAGTAATCTAGTCCTCAAGAGAGTGCATTATATCCTCAACATTTTCCATCATCAGATTCCTACCAAAATATTTCATAAACATGACACTTCGAGTAACAACTTCCAATTATTCAAATTCAATTAGAATCTTCTAAGGTCCATTGGCACGGTAGACTGCACAACTAACAACCCACATGAAAATTTCATTACGCACTCTAATCTTTTAGCTCCGTCAAAACTTTCCTTAGAAACCACCAACAATATATTTATATTTGGAGAGACATGATCGCTAACAACCATAAGGTAAAAGAGACTTATCATGAAATCCTTTGACTCAAATTATTCCAAAACTCATTATCCTAAATCATTAACAACGAATTTTTTCCATTTTCAAAGGTTCGTTCACAAAACCTCAAGAGAGATTAGTCACAAAATCTCATTTCACTTAAATTTTTGCCATTCATAAAGCAATGCGACCGATCATCAATTTATTTAGTTCTTTCCAACTCTCAATACATCGGTTTTCGCTTATGCCAATAATCCCCAAGTTTTGTCATCCAGTCCAAATTCCACAAAGTCTTTATCCTTGTTAGGGTCCAACACATAAGGACAATAAATTCTTAAGTAATATTTAAAGCAACCACTATAATCCTTAACAACAACAATATCATTACGATCTATTCGATCCTCAAGGTGATATTACAATATCAAGATTCAAAGTCTAAAATCACCAAGAGAGGTTCAACTTACTTATCCTCAATTCCTTATAGTCAATTAAACATGAATCTAGCTCCATAGGGTGGGTAGGTACCATATTTAGCACATCATCAAAACACAATCACTACTCCTTACATTAGCTAAAGAAAACTACCTCACAAGAGATTATGGAAGACGAACATGAAACCATGAACATTAGGAGGCATCATACAAGAACTACGATCTGATGGAAAAGATGAAGGCGGAAAAGGAAAACGAAATTGATCTAAGGATGTGAACCTACCAAACACGATCTCCGGGTGAGCATTAGCTTCGGCACGGCTCATGACAAAGATAGAACCCTTAGGCTTAGCAGGAGGAGGGCGCAACTTTCGGTCGGGGCAATCCTCGTAACGATGACCACCCTTTTTACAAAAGAAGCAATTGTAAGATCGGTTGGAACAAGGCACACCAGGATGATATGGTTGTCTACAATAGATACATTGACGACCTTGAACCAGAGGAGCGTATGGCCTATGAGCCACATTCGAAGTAGCTCTAGAAATAAAAGGATCAGGATTCCTTAAATTGGCCTTGGAAGAAGGATTAAACCTCCTCTTGTTAGCATAGTAATTAGAGGAAGACGGAATAAACGGCCTCTTCCCATAATCATTTGGCCTAGGAGCATAAGAAGGAGATGGATTATTCATATGAGCTTCCTTTCTAATAGCCTTCATTGAATTTTCAGCCCACAAGGCATCGTCATAAAGGTCTCCAAAGGATGCGGTACCCCTTCTCACTTTACTTTGAAGAACGGCATTCAACTTGTTTCGGTAATAGAATGCACGATCTTCATCATCACGGATAAGCCTCGGCGCAAAGTGAGCGAGCTTATTAAACTCCGTCGTAAAATCTTGAGCCGATAGGTTGCCTTGTTTAAAATCTATGAACTCCTTGAGCCTTTGTTGTTTAAGCTCTTTGGGATAAAACCTACCCTCCACAAGAGCCTTAAAGCAAGCCCAGTTGAAGTTCTCTTCAAGAGTTGCGGTGGCACTTGTGATAGCCCACCAATTGTCGGCTTCCCGCACTAGGAAGTGCTTTGCTATCCTCACCTTGTCCTCCTCTCGGACTTGGTAAAGATCAAATTGTTTCTCCATCTCACGGAACCAATCAGATAGCTCCGTGGGATCAGGCTCTCCACCATAAGGCACGATCTTACTCCTCGCAATCTGACCCGCCACCCATGCATAACCACCTTGTTGATTGCCCTCCCTTCTAGGGGGAACTTGGTTGGCATTAGCTAAAGCGGCATCTTGCTGATTTTTCAGCACTTGAGTAAGAGCT
>JAIUZE010039957.1:0-11118 GCA_022085475.1 Heliosperma pusillum | reverse complement strand
CCAAATTCAAAAAAAAAAAAAAAAAAAAAAAAAAAGGAAAAAGAGGAATAGAGTTGGCGCTACACGGCTACTCTACAGAAACACCAACACCTAAACTCCAAAACCCAAACCGAGTCGGGTTCGGTGCTTGAAGGTACAAAAAGGCGTCGATTAATAAAAAAAAAGGGTACAAGAGGGTGTTAGTGAAGACATAAAAAAAAAAAAAAAAGGTTCGGTTGTTATGAACCCGAGAGTGGCTGATTTTTCGGGGCTCGAATCAAAATTGGAAGTGTTTATGGGAAAAGTAATGGAGCGCCTTGATGTGCAAGATAAGAAAATTGATGCGGTTGTTGAAAAAAAAAATTGTAAAAACCGTGGCTATGGGGAACACTAGCCAAGGAGGTGCATTGGTGAAGAGTGGTTCGGAGATGCGTGAGGGTATGCACACTATATTTGATGCGACGGAGGCTCTTTCCTTGAAGGTTCGAAACTTCGATGTTTGCCTCACCGCCCAAGTTAATCATGTGTCGACGTGCCTTGATCGTCTTTCTATTCTTGAGTACCGCACCCGTCCCGGTCACGTTGCACCCTAACAAAATCCGTCAACCCAATAAGCCTTAATCTTCTTATCCTTGGTTGTTTCAATTCTTGAACTACTAATCCTATTCGGCCCATTTTGGCTTGTTTTAACATTGTTCTATTCGGCCCAATGGCACTTAACAATATATTTTGTGGTTTGTAGTTTTAATTAACATTTGCACTTGATCTTGCTTGGTATATATCGTTTTATATTGCGTATTTTGCATATCTATTTCTTGCCTTGGACATGGTTATTCTAGTCGTTTTCATGTCTTTGTTCTTGTCTTTCAATGATGGCCAAGAGGGGGAAGAAATGATATGATTTTGAGTCTTTGCTTAAGCTGCTCCTTGTCACGATCGTTATCTCTTAAATTCCTCAAGTATAACTTTGGCAAGGTTTTGTTCTTGTGAATCAAAGTTGACTATTAATTTGGAGTGCTTTGTGAGGGGGAAAGAAACTATTACTTAGTTCACATATTAAGAGGAAGGAAAATCATATGAGACTTGTCATCATCAAAAAGGGGGAATTTGTTGGACCAATTTGATAGTTTTGATAATGACATATGTTTACGTGATAATATGTTTTACTTGATATATCATATGCGTGTAATTGTGTGCTTAGTCTTATTATAGCTAGCAACAATTATGAGAAGAAAGATCAAAGTTAGGCATAACTTTGATAAAGTTTGTGAGACAAAGTTATAACAACTTCAGGAATAACTTTGGAAGTGAACATTGAAGTTATAGCTAACCAGGCATAACTTTAAAGAAAATCAGGAACCTTCAAAAAAGATCTTACATTAATCCTACACAAGACTCGAGGATGGAGGTCTTGTGATTCAAGATGAAGAGATGATCGTTACTGAAGATTATTTGTTGAAGATTAGATAGTATAGGTGTCATTCGGTTAACACAATTCCCATTCGAGAGATTTTATGTTCAAACGTTAAGCTTAGCCTATGGACTTTGGATGATAAAAATATTGATGACATGATTTGGAATAAAAGTTTTGAAATGTTTTCAAAAGTGAAAGAGTATTTTTATATTTATCAATTTATTTATTAAGAGGAATATATTTATGAGATTCTATTGGTTAGTAATACAACTTATGGGTTGTCATGCTACCTAGGGTTTCTAATATATTCTATCTCAATTTGTTGTTAACCTAATTAGCCCAACTAGTGTTTGAGCCACCTAGGGTTTCGTGAAACCTAGTTTGTGCCACCTAGGGATGCGTGCCTCCTAGGGTTTCGTGAGCTAGGATTCGGCCTCCATAGGTTGTTTCCTTAGTTTACCAAATCTAGGATTCTACTATATCTTTACAACAATATTTTGAGATATAAAGATAAATATATTTCTATATGATAAACCAAATAATATTTTAAGATAAAGATATTTCTATAAGATAAGCAAATATTATTTTATGATAAGATAAATATCTTTGTTAAATATTATACTAGGATTTTAGATCTACTATGATTCTACTTCTATAAATACGCATTCACATGCAATTTGCAAAACACACGAAACACACATATTTTACACGGCTATTATTTTACTTGTGTTTATTTTCCAAAATCGTTTTAAAGCAAACCTTTGAGCAAATATTTATTATTTTTAGAGTTTGTTTTTAAAAGTGTTGTGCATCAATTATTATCAATTGCTTGAGTGAAATACGTTATTGGATAATAGTACATCATTATAAGCTTATAATTCTTTAACGGGAATTTGTTTGAGTTATATTGTACTTTCTTATTAGCGTAAGATAGTATAGAGTATTTAGCGATACTCACCTTGAGTTATAATCATAGTGTTGATTATACGAGTGGGTTGGTAATTTTTGTAATCCGTAGAAAGGTACTAAAAATTATTAATCGAGAATAGTGGACGTAGGTTTCAACGTGTGAAATTGAACCACTTCAAAAATCGTGTGCCTCTCTCTTATCTCTTTACTTTTCGTTATTTCGTTATTCGCGCTTACTTTGATTAATTAATTAGTTGATTTTAATTCATAAGATCAAATAATTAATTACATATCATATAAATCGAAAAAGTGGGGCTAGTTTTTAATACTCAATTCACCCCCCCCCCTCTTTCGTATTCGATCAATAGACTCTACAATTGGTATTAGAGCCTCGTGCTCTTGATTGCCTTACAACAAGGAGTCTGATCCGTTTATCTTTTTATTTTTATTTATTATCTGCTGCATTTAATTTTATTTTAATGGATTCCAAACATCTGAAGTGTCCCGTATTCGATGGGAAGAACTACAGTCTATGGAAAAATATGATGACCCATTTCATAAAGGGTAACGATTGGGAGTGTTGGCTAATCATTAAGAATGGTCCTAATAAGATCATGCTTGGAACGGCTACAGGCACTTCCATCGAAAAGAAAGAAGATGACTATGTTGAGGCAGATTATAAGAAAGCTGAGAAAAATTCAAAGGCTATTAGTCTGTTGCAAAACGGCATGACCCATACTGAATTTGATCGTTTCTCATCTAGTTCTACTGCCAAGGAAATATGGGATGGTCTTGAGTTAGCTTATGAGGGGACAACTGTTGTCAAAAAGCAACGTATTGCACTACTTATGCGAAAATACGAACTGTTCTCCATGGAACAAAATGAATCGCTTGACAGCATGTCCACTCGCTTCTCTAGTATCATTAATGAATTGAAAAATCTTGGAAAAACTTTTGACTCCGAGGAAATTGCCAGGAAGATCCTTAGAAGTCTATCTAAACGATGGAGACCTAAGGTGACGGTAATTGAGGAATGTAAAGACCTATCTGACCTATCTTATCAAGAGCTACTTGGAACCCTAATGGCTCACGAGATTACTCTTGATGAAGATGAGGCAAATGATAGTAACAGCAAGAAAGTGGCTCTACAAGCCGAATCTAGTGAAAGACATGATTCGGATCTTGAAGATGAAACAGTGTTATTTGCTAGACGTTTTAAGAAAAAATTCTTTAATAAACCACAAGGGAAAACGTTTAACAATAACACTAACAAATCTTACAAAAAGCCAATTGAGTCAAAAGGGTCTCTTTCAAGTCGTGGTTGCTTCAAATGTGGGGATAATGATCACATGATCAAAGATTGCCCCACATGGAAGAAAATCAAAGACAAAAATCAACGAGACAAAACCAAGAAGGAATTCAAGCAAGTGATGATGGCTTATTGCTGGGGAGATCTCGACACAGAGGACGACGAGTCAGAGGAAGAGGAAGTCGCCAACTTGTGTCTAAGCAACGTCAGTCTTGACCTAATTTCTGACAGTGACAATGAAAGCGAATCCGAGATGTGTCTTGTTGGCAACTCAGATTCAGAACCAGATTCAGAAGATGACGAAGAGGTTAGTCATCTTGAACTTAAAAAGCAAGTTAAGAATTTATCTAAGAAGTCTTTAATTAAGTATTTTGAAGAAGCCTTAGATCATTGTCATGAACAGAGTCTTGAATTAAAAGATCTTAAAGAACAAATTCTTGATATTGCTGAGGAAAACCAACTTCTAAAGGCCAAAGCTAAAAAGCTCAAGTCTAAAGTTATGGCAACTTCAGCTATAACTTCAGACAAGACAAATGTTGAGAAAGAAGCTCTTGAGTCTAAAGCTATAGCTAATGAAGCTATAATCTCAGAGTTAAAGCTCAACATTAAGCATCTTAAAGCCAAAGTTGTAGCTAATGAAGCTATAACTTTAGAATTGAAGAAAGTTAATGAGCTTTTACAATCTGAAGCTAAGGCAACGAAAGTTGTTATTCTTGATCACGAGAAAGTAAACTCCTTTCTTTCTCAGCAATTGAAAGATTTGAAGGCTGAATTCTCCCAAGCCAAAAGTCAACACAATGAGGAGAAACTTATCTTTAACAAACGTTTCAATGATTTTCGTGAAAATTTCAAAAAGAACAATCCCTCCAAAGACTCGAATATAGATCATTCATCGTGTGAAAAAGAAATTCAGTCCTTGAAGGAATTGCTCCTACATGCACGAAAAGTTCATGATAAGTGGGAAGGAAGTCAAAAGGTCTTAAACTTCCTTACCGAACAGTCTAACAATAACATGAAGATGGGTCTAGGTCATGAATGTTATAGTCGTAGAGACCATGATAAGTGCAAATCCACTCCTTCTGATCGTGATTTTAGAAGAAGGAAGTACGTCAATCTTTCAGGATATCTGATTTGCAATTATTGTGGTCACAATGGCCATGTTAAAGATAATTGTGTTAAATATGTTAACAACAACAAAAATCAAACTGATTTTGTGAAAGAGCATGACGTGTCTAGTGTGAATGAGTCTGAACCTGAACCTCAACGTGATGAGGTTAGAAATAATGAGTTCAGGTGGTTTTATGACATAGCTTTCGATTACACATCTGTACCTTCAAAATCTAAACCTTATGTGAATCAGAAGCAGTCATTTAAACCTAATGTGCGTCGTAACAATGACAAACATTATAATAAGCCTAGCAAACCCTCTCCTAAGAAGAAAAGAAATGTCAAACAGGTATGGGTTAGGAAGCATCAAATACATAGAGTCACTAACCAAAAAGGACCCAACTTAGCGTGGGTACCTAAAATTTGTATTTGACTCTCTTGCAGATAATAGTGAAAGAAAACAATCTATGGTATCTCGACAGTGGATGTTCGAGACACATGACTGGAAACAAGAATCTTTTTCTTTCACTAGAGCCCTTCAACGGTGGCAAGGTCACCTTTGGAAACAACAAGAAGGGCAACATAATTGGTGTAGGTAAGATTGGTATATCTTCTTCACATGCTATCAATAACGTATATCTGGTTGATGGCCTTAAGCATAACTTGCTAAGTATCTCTCAACTATGTGACAAAGGCAACAAAGTCGTTTTTCATTCAAATGTTTGTCGTATCATAGTTGAAGGAACTAGCAATGTTATCTTAGAAGGTCTACGTAAACGGAACGTGTATATGATTGATTTAAACAAAGTCACTACAAGTTCCTTTACGTGCATGAAAGTCACTGTGGATGATTCATGCTTGTGGCACAAGAGGTTTGCACACATCAGTCCAACGATTTTAAAGAAACTAAGTCTTGGGATTTAGTTGAGGGTCTACCCTCAATCAAATTCGAACAAGAAAAGATGTGTGACTCATGTGCCCGTTGTAAACAAGTTAGATCTTCATTCAAACCGAAACGAGTAGTAAGTACAGAGCGTCCACTTGAGTTGGTACACATGGATTTGTGTGGACCTATGAAATCAGAAGCCGCGGTGGATCAAGGTACGTATTCGTCCTAGTCGACGACTACTCCAGGTATGTATGGCCTATCTTTCTATTTACTAAAGATGAAACTTTCGATGAGTTTGTAGTACTAATGAAGCTCGCCCAAAACAAGTATGATAAAAAGTTAGTTTCCATTCGTACGGATCATGGCACCGAATTTGATAATCAAGCTTTTATAGAATATTGTAGGGAGAATGGTGTAGGACATAACTTTTCTGCACCACGAACCCCACAACAAAATGGTGTCGTGGAACGTATGAATAGAACATTAGAGGACATGGCCCGCACTATGCTTTTGTGTAGTGGCCTTCCTAAGAGCTTTTGGGCAGAAGCCATAAGTACTGCATGCTATGTGCACAATAGAGCTATGATTAGACCTATTCTCAAAAAGACTCCCTATGAACTTTTAAGAGGGAGAAAACCCAATATAGCTCACCTTCGTTGCTTCGGAGTAAATGTTTTGTCCATAATAATGGAAAAAGTAATTTGAGCAAATTTGATCCACGAAGTGACGAAGCTGTGTTTGTTGGTTATTCTAATCATAGTAAAGCTTTTAAAGTTTTTAACAAAAGAACTTTGTGCATAGAAGAAAGTGTTCATGTTGTATTTGATGAAGATAATGTGCCTGAGCAAGTTGAACAGAATGAAGAAGAAGACATGAATGATCCAGACTTTCGCCTTTCAAGGGAAGACGAGCCAGATAATAATGAAGAAGTTATTGAAGGAATCAAT
Source organism: Heliosperma pusillum (assembly GCA_022085475.1). NCBI lineage: Eukaryota > Viridiplantae > Streptophyta > Magnoliopsida > Caryophyllales > Caryophyllaceae > Heliosperma > Heliosperma pusillum. Next base: position 4,564 of record JAIUZE010039957.1, on the reverse strand, counting down.
GATGAACTTGATAAATCCGCAAATGACCTTGAACAGAGAACTGAGACAATTGTTGATGATACGAATGTCTCTTCTCAAAACAAGGAAAAGGAAACTGAAGTTATAGCTGATGATGCTATAACTTTGAACCAGAACCAAGATGGTGTAACTGAAGTTGTACCAACTTCAGCTATAACCCCAGAGTCCAAGCTCAGGGGGAACCAATCTTGATTCTGAATCATTTGAGGAAAATGAGAGTTCATCAGATGATGATGAGCCTAGGAACTCTAAGAAATGGAAATATAAGAGTTCTCATCCTATGGATAGTATCCTAGGAAGTTTGAATAAAGGAGTTCAAACGAGGCGAACCTTAAATAACTTTTGTTCATTCTATTCTTTTCTGTCTACCATAGAGCCTACCAACATCAAGGAAGCTCTTGCAGAATCCGACTGGATTGTGGCTATGCAAGAGGAGCTTCAACAGTTTGAACGTAATAAAGTATGGCACCTTGTGCCACGACCTCCTAATCGAACTGTGATTGGTACTCGATGGGTATTCAGAAATAAATTGGATGATTCAGGAGTTATAGTTCGTAACAAGGCTCGATTGGTCGTTCAAGGTTATAATCAACAAGAAGGGATTGATTATGACGAGACATTCGCTCCAGTAGCAAGACTTGAAGCTATTCGCTTGCTCATCGCCTTCGCAGCTCATAAAGGAATGAAATTATTCCAAATGGACGTTAAGACTGCATTTCTTAACGGTTATTTGGAAGAAGAGGTTTTTGTTGAACAACCTCCTGGATTTTTGAATAGCAAGTTTCAAAACCATGTTTTTAAACTCGATAAAGCTTTATATGGTTTGAAACAAGCGCCTAGGGCTTGGTACGACAGATTGTCAAAATTTTTATTACAAAACAATTTTAAAAGAGGATCTGTCGACAAAACCCTATTTCTAAAATCCGAGGGTTCTGATTTACTTGTTGCTCAAATTTATGTAGACGATATTATTTTTGGTTCTACTAACAATAAATTGTGCAAGTATTTTTCAGATCTTATGACCTCAGAATTTGAAATGAGCATGATGGGAGAATTAAAATTCTTCCTAGGATTGCAGATTCAACAAACCAAAGAAGGGATAAAGATTCACCAACAAAAATATGTCAAGGAGCTAATCAGAAAATTTGGTATGGAAAACGCTCATCCAATGGACACGCCTATGGTAACTGACAAAAAGTTGACCTTAGACGAAAATGGTAAGTCCGTAGATGAGACTACATATCGAGGTATGATTGGTTCTTTATTATATTTAACTGCAAGTAGACCTGACATTATGTTCAGTGTATGTGTCTGCGCTAGATTTCAATCATGTCCTAAAGAATCACATATGATTGCAGTTAAACGTATCTTGAGATATTTAATTGGTACATCTAACTTATATTTATGGTATCCACTTGAGTGCAATTTCGATCTAGTAGGATATTCAGACGCAGATTATGCGGGATGTTCTTTAGATAGAAAAAGTACTCTGGATTTGCTACGTTTGTTGGACCATGCATAATTACTTGGGGCTCAAAGAAGCAAAATTCGGTTGCGTTATCTACTGCAGAAGCCGAATATATCGATGCAGGACTGGTATGTTCTCAACTACTTTGGTTAAAGCAACAACTATGTGATTATGGTGTTAATGTTGGTTGTATGCCTGTTTTCTGTGATAATACGAGTGCTATTATTATCTCTAAGAACCCAGCTCAGCATTCTCGTACTAAGCATATAGACATTAGACATCATTTTTTGCGTGACCATGTAGAAAAGGGCAACATTAAACTCGAATTTTGTAGTACTGACGATCAATGGGCTGACATTTTAACAAAGGCGTTAGCGAGAAGACGTTTTGAGATTTTGCGGTTGGAAATTGGTTTAATCAGTAGCAATTAAATTCATCTTATTTATTTTGTGAACCTGCGTGACTGGTTAGAATAAGACGAGATTGTATGACTGTGTCCGCATATTTCATTGCTAGTATATTTGTGTTTAATATTATATATTTTACGTGAGTATCTTGCATTTTGAGTGTTTTATGGAAATTGAATTATGAACCACATATTTGCCAAATACTTATCTTATTCACTTTCCAAAATTGAGCCAAATTCTACCCATGTATCCTATGCTAGCCGAAATTATCAAATAAAATCACCTTACCATATCTTTTTATTTACCAAATCCTATCCTTACCATATCCCCAAAATTAATTACCTAAGATTCCTTTTCCTACCCAAATTCAAAAAAAAAAAAAAAAAAAAAAAAAAAGGAAAAAGAGGAATAGAGTTGGCGCTACACGGCTACTCTACAGAAACACCAACACCTAAACTCCAAAACCCAAACCGAGTCGGGTTCGGTGCTTGAAGGTACAAAAAGGCGTCGATTAATAAAAAAAAAGGGTACAAGAGGGTGTTAGTGAAGACATAAAAAAAAAAAAAAAAGGTTCGGTTGTTATGAACCCGAGAGTGGCTGATTTTTCGGGGCTCGAATCAAAATTGGAAGTGTTTATGGGAAAAGTAATGGAGCGCCTTGATGTGCAAGATAAGAAAATTGATGCGGTTGTTGAAAAAAAAAATTGTAAAAACCGTGGCTATGGGGAACACTAGCCAAGGAGGTGCATTGGTGAAGAGTGGTTCGGAGATGCGTGAGGGTATGCACACTATATTTGATGCGACGGAGGCTCTTTCCTTGAAGGTTCGAAACTTCGATGTTTGCCTCACCGCCCAAGTTAATCATGTGTCGACGTGCCTTGATCGTCTTTCTATTCTTGAGTACCGCACCCGTCCCGGTCACGTTGCACCCTAACAAAATCCGTCAACCCAATAAGCCTTAATCTTCTTATCCTTGGTTGTTTCAATTCTTGAACTACTAATCCTATTCGGCCCATTTTGGCTTGTTTTAACATTGTTCTATTCGGCCCAATGGCACTTAACAATATATTTTGTGGTTTGTAGTTTTAATTAACATTTGCACTTGATCTTGCTTGGTATATATCGTTTTATATTGCGTATTTTGCATATCTATTTCTTGCCTTGACATGTGTTATTCTAGTCGTTTCATGTCTTTGTTCTTGTCTTTTCAATGATGCCAAGAGGGGGAAGAAATGATATGATTTGAGTCTTTGCTTAAGCTTGCTCCTTGTCAAGACTCGTTATCTCTTAAATTCTCTCAAGCTATAACTTTGGCTAAGTTGTTTTGTTCTTGCGATCAAAGTTGCTATAACTTTGGAGTGCTTTGTTGAGGGGGAACTATTACTTAGTCACATTGTTAAGAGGAAATCATATGAGACTTGTCATCATCAAAAAGGGGGAATTTGTTGGACCAATTTCATAGTTTTGATAATGACATGTGTTTACGTAATAATATGTTTTACTCGATATATCATATGCGTGTAATTGTGTGCCTTAGTCTTATTATAGCTAGCAACAATTATGAGAAGAAAGATCAAAGTTAGGCATAACTTTGATAAAGTTTGTGAGACAAAGTTATAACAACTTCAGGAATAACTTTGGAAGTGAACATGGAAGTTATAGCTAACCAGGCATAACTTTAAAGAAAATCGCTTCAAAAAAGATCTACATAATACTACACAAGACTCGAGATGGAGGGTCTTTGTGATCAAGATGAAGAGATGATCCGTATACTGAAGATCTTTGTGAAGATTAGATAGTATAGGTCGTCATTCGGTAACTATTCCATTCGAGAGATTTTATGTTCAAAAGTTATAGCTTTAGTCTATGACTTTGGATGATAAAATATTGATGCATGATTTTGGAAATAAAATGTTTTGAAATGTTTCAAAAGTGAAAGAGTATTTTTATATTTATCAAAAGTTTTATTAGAGAATATATTTATGAGATTCTATTGGTTAGTAATACAACTTATGGCTTGTCATGCTACCTAGGGTTTCTAATATATTCTATCTCCATGTGTTGTTAAAAACCTAATGAGCCCACTAGTGGTTTTAGCACCTAGGGTTTCGTGAAACCTAGTTTGTGCCACCTAGGGATGCGTGCCTCCTAGGGTTTCGTGAGCTAGGATTCGGCCTCCATAGGTTGTTTCCTTAGTTTACCAAATCTAGGATTCTACTATATCTTTACAACAATATTTTGAGATATAAAGATAAATATATTTCTATATGATAAACCAAATAATATTTTAAGATAAAGATATTTCTATAAGATAAGCAAATATTATTTTATGATAAGATAAATATCTTTGTTAAATATTATACTAGGATTTTAGATCTACTATGATTCTACTTCTATAAATACGCATTCACATGCAATTTGCAAAACACACGAAACACACATATTTTACACGGCTATTATTTTACTTGTGTTTATTTTCCAAAATCGTTTTAAAGCAAACCTTTGAGCAAATATTTATTATTTTTAGAGTTTGTTTTTAAAAGTGTTGTGCATCAATTATTATCAATTGCTTGAGTGAAATACGTTATTGGATAATAGTACATCATTATAAGCTTATAATTCTTTAACGGGAATTTGTATGTGAGTTTATATTACTTTCTTATTAGCGGAAG